>SKCR01053599.1:0-25240 GCA_019454045.1 Zanthoxylum bungeanum | reverse complement strand
AGCTTCACATGGAAATGGGTTCCAAAGTTGCTTGATGATTCAAGTTGAAAAGTGAAGAAAACAAGAAAAAAGCTTAGGAAAATTGGAGATTAAAAGGTAATCTTTAATCTTCTTGAGTTTGGAAATTTAGTTTCTTGTTTTTGTATTGCTAGAATAGTTCTAGCGTTTTCTTTACTTTTTAAAATTGGGGCTTTTGGTGATGGATGATGGATTTGGAAGTGTTGAGCATGTGTGAAGTAAATTTGGATGAAACTAATGTAATTATTGTCCAATTTGTCATTTGATGATATGTTTCCATTCTAGAGTGTTATGACCACTCTTGTAATGGCTAGAATTATTCTTGGGTGGTTCATGTGTGGTGACTTTGATTGATATTTTGATTAATTGGATTAATCTTGAAAAATTGGATTTAAAGCATGAAAATTGGCAGTTTTGGTTTCTGGATCAGATCTGGAAAATCTGGGTTTATGTTGATGAAATTGAAGTTATATGAATGTATTGGATGTGTTTTGGGTGTTGGAACAATTGCCGGAAATTGTTTCGAAGTTGAAATAAGCGAAAACGGTAAAAAGTCGTTACCGGGTGACTTTTGAGCCAACCGGGTGACGGCTGTCCAAACAGTGAATTTGTCACTATTCGGGCAGCCCATGAACTACCCTAATACTATTGGGGCTGACCTGGGCAGCCCTCATGTGTATTGGGTAGTCGGTTCAGTTAAAAACGCGTTTTATGCCATTTTGCGGAAAAAATATTTTCTTAAAAGTTTCACGACGTTTCTTAATTATTTATGTCGTTATTTGATATCGAATAAATATGTTTTGGTGAAATATGAATGAATTATTCTTATTAGATATTGAATAAATTATTCGGTAATTTAAAAGTTTTAAAATTACGATTTCGCCTGAAACTCACTTCCGCAGCGCCCTTCGGCCAAAACCCCAACAGATTTGGTGTGCAATTGGGAGATTGAGTGTGTTTGCAGAGATAAAGGATTTGTAGGGAAGTTTCTTTAAGAGTGCAAGGCTTCATTATATGTCAAAATTTTCATTCCTTTGAGGTGGGAACTGTAGATGTCGTCCTTAAAGTAGCTTGGCTTCAGACCCTGGGGGATTCTCCACAAATTACAAAACCTTGACGATGTGATTTGTGAGCAAGGACAAAGTGGTGACCTGGTAGGGCGACCAGTCTTATCCAAAAAGGTCATGTCCCTGAAAATTTTGTTGAAGACAATCCCAAATGGTGACCATAGGTTTCTGGTGGAATTGACCAGTTGTTCAGTAATGGTGGGTAAACAAAACAGAGGTGCCTAGGGTGACAAACCAGAAGCTACAAGAGGTGCTCGAGGAATTTATCTCAGTTTTCGGAACACCATCTGGCCTCATAATCCAATGAAAACAAGACCATTTAATTCGAGTAAAAGAAGGTGTTGAACCCTCAAACATCAGGCCATATAGATATCCTTACTATCAAAAGAATGAGATCGAAAATATAGTAAGGGATATGTTATTTGCTGGAATTATCAGGCATAGCATCAGTCCTTATTCAAGTCCTATTTTGCTGGTTAAAAAGAAAGATGGAGGGTGGTGTATGTGTGTCGACTACAGGGTTCTTAATAAGATGACTGTTCTAGACAAGTTTCTGATACCTGTCATAGGTGAGTTGCTGGATGAGCTACAAGAAGCCGTGGTATTTTCGAAGCTTGACCTCAAGTCCGAGTATCACCAAATAAGGATGAATGAGGCTGATATTGAGAAGACAGCCTTCTGTACCCATGAGGGTCACTACGAATTTCTTGTGATGCCTTTTGGGTTAATAAATGCCCCATCCACATTTCAATCATTGATGAATGATATTTCCATGCCATACTTACGACAATTCATCTTGGTTTTATTTGACGACATACTGGTATTCAGCAAGGACTTTAATTCACACTTCGAACATCTACGGATGACCCTACAAATATTGAATCAGAATCAGTTGGTAGCCAATGGAAAAAAATATCATTTTGCTCAAAGCCAAGTTGAATATTTGGGGCACATCATATCAGTTAAATGGGTAGCTGCTGACCCCTCCAAATTGCATAACATGTCTTCATGGCCCACACCTGTTAATCTCAAGGCCCTGAGGAGATTCCTCGGGCTTACAGGTTATTACCGTCGTTTCGTCAAAGGGTATGGGAAACTTGATGCACCACTGACGTAATTATTGAAGAAGAATGCCTTTAAATGAGGAGACGAGGCTGGAAATGCTTTTATGAATTTGAAAATATGATGATGATTGTCTCTGTCTTATCATTGCCAGATTTTTCGAAGGTCTTTGTGGTGGAATCAAATGCTTCAGGGGTGGGGTTAGGTGTAGTCCTCATGCAATATGGTCATCCAATCGCGTTTTGGAGTCAAACCTTATCAGTTCGAGCTCAAGTCAAATCAATATATGAACGCGAATTGATGGCTATTGTACTTGCGGTTCAAAAATAGAGGCATTACTTGCTTGGTAGGAAATTCATCGTGCGCACAGATCAAAATAGCCTTAAATTCCTGTTAGATCTGTGAGTTGTCACTGAGGGGCAGCAAAAATGGCTGATTAAGTTAATGGGTTACGAGCTTGAAATCAAATATCGACCTAGGTTGAAGAAGATCATTATATTGTTCAAAATGGGTTAATTCATACAGAATCCACTCACTTTAATTTGGTATCTTTAGCCTTTTATCCTGTTTTGGCTGAGTTACAAGATGAAGTGCAAGGCGACCCTCTCCTTAGAACCATTGTGCAAGCGTTGTTAGTGGAACCCGGTTACAAGGAAAATTCGCTACAACAATATTCGCTGTAGGGGAAATTTGATGTAGAATGGAAGGCTAGTCATTCCAAAATCATCCCCAAGAATCCCTATGTTGTTAGCCGAATTTCACAATTCTCCACAGGGAGGTCATTCGGGATATTTGCGCACTTTCAAAAAAATTACGGTTGTATTGTATTGGGAAGGAATGCGAGCAGATATGAAGAAGTATGTGTTGGGATTTATGTCCAAAAGCTTCATGTATTGTAAAACGGAATTGATTATTGTAATAATAATAAATGCATTATTCATTTTATCAAAGTTGTTTGATTTATATCGCATATTGTCCAGTTGTCTTGTTTACCTTGATTACTATTGTACCTTCAGACTTAGTGTATGTTTGATGCACATGGGGGTTTATGTCTGAAGTTAGTAATCTAAATAGTCCGTAGAGAGCAAACAAAGATGGTACTTTGTTTGTGGTTTATCTATAGCTGTGTTCCATTCTATACTTGTATGACGACCTTGATCCGGGATCGTTCATGTAGTGACATGGGAATAGAGGCACCTTGTATGATGAGATCATATAGGACTAGACTCAGATAAATAAGAATTTCTTTTAATATCCGTTAACCGAAGAAATTCATTTTATCTAATAGATGGTCATATATGGATTTGATCTTAATCCTGAGTGTACTACGAACTCCTGCATGACAGACTATGTCCTTTAATTTACTATGGTGAGGTTGGTGTTGCATTCCCGGCCAATAACTACGTATTTTGGGGATATGGTAGTGTATGTTTGATGCACATGAGGGTTTATGTCTGAAGTTAGTAATCTAAATAGTCCGTAGAGAGCAAACAAAGATGGTACTTTGTTTGTGGTTTATCTATAGCTGTGTTCCATTCTATACTTGTATGACGACCTTGATCCGGGATCGTTCATGTAGTGACATGGGAATGGAGGCACCTTGTATGATGAGATCATATAGAACTAGACTCAGATAAATAAGAATTTCTTTTAATATCTGTTAACCGAAGAAATTCATTTTATCTAATAGATGGTCATATATGGATTTGATCTTAATCCTGAGTGTATTACGAACTCATGCATGACAGACTATGTCCTTTAATTTACTATGGTGAGGTTGGTGTCGCATTCCCGGCCAATAACTATATATTTTGGGGATACGGTTTGGTGTGTAGATGGGAATGTTTTACATAGATATGAAATTCACTCCTTCTTACGAGAAGCAGAAGAATATCTTTTTTAAGAGTTGATTCGGGACTTGAACAATTTGAGCGCTCAACTTTTCTATTGCGAATAGAACATTTTATATTCATAATTGTTATGAATAAATTGTTCATTATAGAATCAATGATGCTTAAGAGATAAAATATTTAGAGGGGTTTAACGGACTTTTGACCCGACTCTATTTATGAGATATTCGTGAAGGGCTATATCCATATGTAATGACTATATCGATGGACACTGAAGTTGTTCGATTTTATTTTATCCATCTACGGTAATGAGAGTTCAACTTCGAGTTTTTAGTGGAATAATGTGGTGTTAATAATTCGTAATATTTGATTAAAGAGTTTAACTAATATTTCGGAATTATTGAAGCTCAGAACCGTAGGTCCATTAGGTCCATGAGCTAGCTCGATTAACTGTAGCAAACCTAATATAATTATATTGTCTAATTATATGCTCACTTTATATTTATATATTATTAATGAGATTAATAATAATTATTGTCACAAATGAAAACTATGTTAAATTAGTTTAACTTAATGTTTTCTAGAATTCTTTGATTATGAAATAATCATGTCTTGATTATGAGATAATCAAGTTAGTAATAATTATGAGATAATTACTACAACATAATTGAAGGTAACTTAATCATTATTGAGATGGTGATTTTTATTTACCTTATGAGACAAAGCCATATGGCTTACCATGTCATCCAAGTAATTATGTCTATTGGGTGGCTTGTATACACCTAATAGTTTCGTCATTAGCTAATGTATTTTATGTTTTGGTATGGCCTCCACATTTATGTGTTTGCCATTGAAAGAAAGCATTGAATACTTAATGACAAAGTCATTGTCTTTAACTTATAAATTCTTATGCTTTGGTATGACATTCACATTTTTGTGTTGGCCATTGCAAGAAAGCATTATTTGCTTAATGATAAGGTTAGTTGTCTTGTGTAAGAGAATATAATCTCTATCATTTCTCTCACTTCTAAGGTTAACACTTTGCATTCATTCACACAATTGTTGTGAGAAAGAATTAGAGAGAAAATAAAGATAGTTCAAATATTCACAAGTGTTGTGAGAGTGTTTGAAATTCCAAAGAACCAAACACCATTGTGACATCCTAAATCTCTAAATAGTTTAGAGGTTTAATCTTTGTGAGTGAAGCCCACTCTTCGATTTGTTAGTTTCGAATCATAGTTCGGAAGATCGAGTGGTTGATCCAAGTGTTGGACACCAAATGATTGATATTGGCTACTACAACAAATGGATAATGCAAAGAAAAATTTTAAAGATCCATACCGGACCTGGTTCCACCACAAGCAACTTTCGCCGCGCTATGGAAAGTCGTTTCCTACAATTGGCATCGAGAGTTTAAGGTTGAAAAGTTTTATTAACCCTTCTCATTTTAGTTTTAATAATTTATATGAGATATAGATTATTAAAAATACATGTTGTGATGAGTAGGCACAATTAGATTCATGAGATGAATGATGTTAATGTTCATGTGATGAATGTTTATTTTTTGATTCATGTGATGAATGTGTTGCGTTGATCGTTATTTTTTCCGGCTCTTATTTTTAGCATTGGAAATGTATGACCTTAAGGTCATATTCTTTCAAGTGTTGTAAGTTAAGACCATAAGGTCATATTCTTTCAAGTGTTGTAAGTTCATTTCCTTTGTAATAAATTCATTATGTAACTATATTTGTAACTTGGAGAAGCCGATGCCGCGAAGGACTTTTGACGAAGGAATTCCGCAAAGAATTAACAACATTCATTGGAACATGTTTTGAAGACCAAAAGATGCCTTGGATTTATTGTACTAATTAGATTAGTATAGAAAAATAAGAGTCTGGTCAACGCAATTTGTAATGTGATGTTTTTTTTTATATTTCCAACCCTTGAAAACTGGGTTTCGTCGCGACATAACCCCTATGCGCGTCGCGACGCGCCCAGCAAACCTTTACGCATGCTTCTGCCTCACGCGCGTCGCGACGCAGGTCCACTCGCATCGTGACGCGACACTGAACTGGCACAATTCTAATTTCTGGAATTGTGGGCGTCGCGACGCGCACTGATCTGGGAAATATGTATGTTTTAAAGTGTTTATTAACATGTCATATAGCCTAGGGTGCCTACTCTTGCATTTTCACATGCCATAACATGTAGATATGCATGATATTCTAGTCATAAAATATGATTTTATATAATTTAAATGTTAAATAAGAATATGAGATGCATGCAAACAGATTAATAAGATTAATTGGTTTAAAGGTTTAAAAATTACGAATTCAAGTTTTACAAATAAATGGACCTTATGAGTACATTATTTTCCTTGGTATATCGGATGGAAACCCAGACGTAAATTCCATAGCTGGTTCCGAATGGACGGTAATATGGTCTGCATTCGGGATACAATACCACGTATCTTTAGAATAAATAATGTGTTTTTATCGATTAAATGATTTAATGACATTTGGTCCGTTCGTTGAATTCTAAATTTTAAAACCTATAAGTTGATTAGTAATTTAATTAAATTAGTTTAATTAAGTTAATTGATTAGTATAGACTAATCGAGATTAGTGAATAAAATTTTAGAGTTAAAATTGTTAGATCACTAAATTATCAACTAGTATTAATAAGATTATGACTTTAGCCGAGCATAATATAAGATTTATAAAATACTAGTGAGATAGAAACCTTACACTTCTAAATAGTGAGTGACAGAGGGGTATACCACAATATATCACACGATCTCCATTGTTATCCAGAAACATGAGATTCAATAGGCGCCTCGAAACGGCTTTGCTTTCGTCCCCCTATGAATGGTGTCATTTTTGGGTCAATATCAGGTTTGGATTCCGAAAGGATATGGACTATAGATGTATATGGTGATTTGACCTACCCTACGACGGCAATTCACTAGTTAAGTCCAATGGTTCTGAAATAATGGGTCACACTCACAAATGAATGATTAAGTTGTTAATCAAAGCTTCATTGATCAAAATAACGGTAGTTGATTAATATAAGAATAATAGTTATTTCAGATATATTAATCAATTGAGAATGTCTCAGTCTATCATGCGAATACTTGACCTACCCTACTGCGGCACTTATTTGCGTGTGATGATAGATAACTGTGACATAGTAATTCTTTTAGGTTTCTAATTCATTATACATTGACCATGCATCATGTTTAATTTTATGCCTAAATATTTGACAATTTTAATATGCGATGAATGAATGTTGAATGCGCATTTATTATTTTTCAGCCATGACATCTGCAATTATCTCAATTCTCAAACAACAAGAAAAATTAACCGGGGATAACTATGTAAAATAGAAAAGTGACATGAATGTTATCTTGGTCTGCGAAGACCTTAAATTTGTCCTAATGGAGGAATGTCCTCCTGAGCCAGCACATAATGCTGGCAGAGCTGCACGTAATGCCTATAATAATTGGATTGAAGCTGATGAGAAAACCCATAGCTATTTGATAGCATCCATGTCTGAGGTTCTTGCTGTACAGCATGAGCCTATGACGACAACATCAATGATTATGCAGTCATTACAGAACATGTTTTGGCAACCTTCAGACCGGCAACAACATGAGACAATAGTCTATGTATTGACCGCTAGAGTGAAGGAAGGCACATCAATCTGAGACCATGTGTTGAGGATGATGTCTCATCTTAATATGGCTGAAACCCACGGTGCACATATCAATGTGCAAAGCCAGATGACAATGATCATGGAAACCCTTCCGAAGAGTTTCCTGCAGTTTAAAAGCAATTGTTCTATGAATAAGTTGACTTTTACGTTGACTGAACTGCTAAATGAGCTCACCAATAACGAGTCCGTTATGAATGGTCCTCGTAGGTCCAATGTCGAGGCAAATGTTACTGAATCTTCTAAATCTGCAAAGAAAAAGAAGAAAAGCAATTGGAAGGCAAAGGCAAAATCAATGAAAAAGAAGAACAACAAAAGCTCCAAATGAACCAATGCCAAAGGAAAATATTTCCATTGTGAACAACAAGGGCAATGGAAAAGGAATTGTCCGAAATACCTTGCTGAGCTTTAAGAGACGAAAAATACAAGCAAATACGATTTACTTGTCATTGAGTCTCTTTTGGTGGAGGATGATAAATCCATATGGATTATTGATTCTGGTGCCACTAACCATGTTTGTTGTTCTTTGCAGCTACTTGACTCATGGAGGGACCTTGCTGAAGGTAGTTTTACCATGAGAGTTGGGACATAGGATGTTGTTTCAGCAAAAGCAGTGAGAGATTCCAAGTTAAACTTTAATAATAGTTATTTATGTTTGAATGGTGTGCTATATATTCTTGGTTTTCACAGGATTTTGATTTCTATAACAAGACTTATGGAATGTGGTTTTTCTATTTCATTTAATAATAAGTCAGTTATTATTAGTATAAATGGATTAAAGATATGCACGGGAAACTCCGAAAATAACCTATCTGTATTAAGGCCGTTAATGCATGAATCACTGCTTAATACTGAAATGTTTAAGATTGAAAAATCTAAAACTAAACGGCAAAAGATTTCTAATGATGATACCTATTTATGGCACTTTAGACTTGGTCACATTAACCTTGGCCGGATAAATAGACTAATTAAGAACATAGTTTTAAATTAGTTAAAACTCGGTACTTTATCTGTATGCAAATCATGTCTAGAAGGAAAAATGACCAAAAGACCTTTTACTGGAAAAGAGATAAGAGCCAAAGAAACACTTGAGCTAATACATTCGGACATTTGCAGATCGATGAATGTAAAAGCCTGAGGTGGTTATGAATACTTCATCACTTTCATTGACGATTATTCCAGTTATGGGTATGTTTACCTAATGCAGCACAAATCGGATACATTTGAAAAGTTCAAAGAATATCGTGCTGAGGTTGAGAACCAGTTAGGTAAAAGCATCAAAATTCTACGATCAGATCGTGGAGGAGAATACCTTGATAGAGATTTCGAGGAATTCTTAGTTGAGCATGAAATTGTTTCACATCTCACAGCACCTGGAACACCACAACAAAATGGTGTTGCATAAAGGAGAAATCGAACCCTACTAGACATGATGAGATCAATATTTAGTTATAGCATTATACCTAGTTCATTCTGGGGGTATGCATTGCAAACTGTAATGTATATCCTGAATGTAGTTCCTTCTAAGTCTGTTCCTAAGACTCTCTTAGAGTTGTGGAATTGTTGTAAAGCTAGTTTGTGATATTTCCGCATATGGGGGTGTTTGACACATGTGCTAAAGAACAAGACTGCTAAGTTGGAACCACGTTCACATGTGTGCCTATTTGTAGGCTATCCTAAGGAATCTAGGGGTGGATTCTTTTATAGTCGAGAAGATAATAAAATATTTATGTCGAAAAATGCTACATTTCTTGAGGAGGACTATATGAGAGAGTTCAAACCTCGAAGTAAAGTGTTACTTGAGAAATTATTTATTGGTACGACCAGTACATCATTGTCAAATGTTGACAAAGACATAACACCTTCTACATCTGAAAGTCAGATGCAAGTTTATCAGGATACCATACCACCTAGACGTAGTGGGAGGGTTGTAAGACAACCTGAACGCAATCTAGGAAATGGTGAGGTGCAAGTTGTTGCATCTTGTGATGATATTGATGATCCATTGACCTATCGTAGTGCAATAGAAGATACTAATAAAGAGGAATGACTCAAAGCCATGAACCTTGAGATTGAGTCTATGTACTCTAACTCGGTCTGGGTACTTGTAGACCAACCTGATGGAGTAAAACCCATAGGTTACAAGTGGATCTACAGGAGAAAAAAGAAATAGATGGGAAAGTACAGACTTTCAAGGCTAGGCTAGTGGCAAAGGGTTATACCCAAGAAAAATGAGTTGACTATGAAGAAACTTTCTCGCCAGTAGCCATACTTAAATCCATCAGAATTATTCTTTCCATTGACGCATATTATGACTATGAGATTTGGCAAATGGACGTCAAGACTGCATTCTTGAATGGCAATCTTGATGAGAGTATCTATATGGTACAACCAGATGGGTTCATTACCCAAGGTCAAAAGCAAAAAGTTTGCAAGTTGCAAAGGTCCATTTATGGACTTAAGCAAGTATCTAGATCTTGGAACATAAGATTTGATACTACGATCAAGTCTTATAACTTTGAGCAGAACATCGATGAGTCTTGTGTCTACAAACGCATCATTGATGGGAATGTGGTTTTCCTTGTGTTATACGTCGATGATATTTTACTCATTGGGAATGATGTAAATATATTATCGGACGTGAAAATCTGGCTAGCTAACCAATTCCAAATGAAAGATTTGGGAGAGGCAAGTTATGTACTTGAGATCCTAATCATTCGGGATCGCAAAAAATGACTGTTAGTAATGTCTCAAGCAACCTATATCGATAAGATTCTTGTGCGATTTGGTATGCAGAATTCCAAGAAAGGTAATTTGCCTTTCAGGCATGAAGTTCATTTGTCTAAGGAACAGTCTTCTA
This sequence comes from Zanthoxylum bungeanum, assembly GCA_019454045.1. Classification (NCBI taxonomy): domain Eukaryota; kingdom Viridiplantae; phylum Streptophyta; class Magnoliopsida; order Sapindales; family Rutaceae; genus Zanthoxylum; species Zanthoxylum bungeanum. Next base: position 14,672 of record SKCR01053599.1, on the reverse strand, counting down.
AGACACCTCAAGGAGTTGAAGAGATGAGACATATACCATATGCTTCAGCAGTTGGAAGTCTTATGTATGCTATGTTATGCACGAGATCAGACATCTGTTTTGCAGTGGGAGTAGTCAGTAGGTTTCAATCCAACCCAGAATTAGATCATTGGGTAGCGGTGAAACATATTCTCAAGTATCTTCGGAGAACGAGAAATTATATGTTAGTATATACAAGTCAGGATATGATTCTGAGAGGATATACAGACTCTGATTTTCAGACGGATGTCGATTCTAGGAAATCAATATCTGGATCAGTGTTAACCCTAGGTGGTAGGCTATAGTATGGAGGAGCATAAAGTAATCTTGTATTGCTGACTCCATCATGGAGGCTGAATATGTAGCAGCTTGTGAAGCAGCTAAGGAAGAAGTCTGGCTCTGTAAGTTCTTGGCAGATCTGGAAGTTGTTCCAGATATGGATAAACCGCTCACACTTTATTGTGATAATAGTGGTGCAGTGGCAAACTCCAAAGAACCAAGAAGCCAAAAGAGAGGTAAGCATATTGAGAGGAAATATCACCTCATCAAGGAGATAGTACAGAGAGGTGATGTCGTTGTCACGCAGATTCCATCCGCAGACAACCTGGCTGATCCGTTTACAAAGACCTTATCGGCTAAAGTGTTTGAAGGCCACCTAAAGGGTTTATGATTACATGACATGTCCCATTTGTTCTAGTCCAAGTGGGAGATTGTTGGGATTTTTGTCCTAAAACTTCATGTATTGTAAAACGGAATTAATTATTGTAATAATAATAAATATATTATTCATTTTATCAAAGTTGTTTGATTTATATCGCATATTGTCCATTTATCTTGTTTACCTTGATTACTATTGTACCTTCAGACTTAGTGTATGTTTGATGCACAAGAGGGTTTATGTCTGAAGTTAGTAATCTAAATAGTCCGTAAAGAGCAAACAAAGAGGGTACTTTGTTTGTGGTTTATCTATAGCTGCGGTCCATTCTATACTTGTATGACGACATTGATCCAGGATCGTTTATGTAGTGACATGGGAATTGAGGCACCTTGTATGATGAGATCATATAGGACTAGACTCAGATAAATAAGAATTTCTTTTAATATCCGTTAACCGAAGAAATTCATTTTATCTAATAGATTGTCATATATGGATTCGATCTTAATCCTGAGTGTACTACGAACTCTTGCATGACAGGCTATGTCCTTTAATTTACTATGGTGAGGTTGGTGTTGCATTCTCGGCCAATAACTACGTATTTTGGGGATATGGTTTGGTGTGTAGCTGTGAATGTTTTACATAGATATGAAATTCACTACTTCTTACGAGAAGCAGAATAATATCTTTTTTAAGAGTTGATTCGGGACTTGAACAATTTGAGCGCTCAACTTTTCTATTGCGAATAGAACATTTTATATTCATAATTGTTATGAATAAATTGTTCATTATAGAATCAATGATGCTTAAGAGATAAAATATTTAGAGGGGTTTAACGGACTTTTGACCCGACTCTATTTATGAGATATTCGTGAAGGGCTATATCCATATGTAATGACTATATCGATGGACACCGAAGTTGTTCGATTTTATTTTATCCATCTACGGTAACGAGAGTTTAACTTCGAGTTTTTAGTGGAATAATGTGGAGTTAATAATTCGTAATATTTGATCAAAGAGTTTAATTAATATTTCGGAATTATTGGAGCTCGGAACCGTAGGTCCATTAGGTTCTCGTGCTAGTTCGATTAACTGTAGCAAACCTAATATAATTAGATTGTCTAATTATATGCTCACTTTATATTTATATATTATTAATGAGATTAATAATATTTATTGTCACAAATGAAAATTATGTTAAATTAGTTTAACTTAATGTTTTCTAGAATTCTTTGATTATGAAATAATCAAGTCTTGATTATGAGATAATCAAGTTAGTAATAATTATGAGATAATTACTACAACATAATTGAATGTAACTTAATCATTATTGAGATGGTGATTTTTATTTACCTTATGAGACAAAGCCATATGGCTTACCATGTCATCCAAGTAATTATGTCTATTGGGTGGCTTGTATTCATCTAATAGTTTCGTCATTAGCTAATGTATTTTATGCTTTGGTATGGCCTCCACATTTATGTGTTTGCCATTGAAAGAAAGCATTGAATACTTAATGACAAAGTCATTGTCTTTAACTTATAATTTCTTATGCTTTGGTATGACATTCACATTTTTGTGTTGGCCATTGCAAGAAAGCATTAGTTGCTTAATGATAAGGTTAGTTGGCTTGTGTAAGAGAATATAATCTCTACCATTTCTCTCACTTCTAAGGTTAACACTTTGCATTCATTCACACAATTGTTGTGAGAAAGAATTAGAGAGAAAATAAAGAGAGTTCAAACATTCACAAGTGTTGTGAGAGTGTTTGAAATTCCAAAGATCCAAACACCATTGTGACATCCTAAATCTCTAAATAGTTTAGAGGTTTAATCTTTGTGAGTGAAGCCCACACTTCAGTTTGTTGGTTTCGAGTCATAGTTCGGAAGATCGAGTGGTTGATCCAAGTGTTGGACACCAAATGATTGATCTTGGCTACTACAACAAAGAGAGAAGGCAAAGAAAAATTTTAAAGATCCATACCGGACCCGGTGCCACCACAAGCAACTTCCGCCGCGCTAAGGAAAGTCGTTTCCTACTGTATGTAGCCCGGTGTGAAGTTTGCCAAAGGGTGAAGTATTCTACTTTAAGTCCTCAAGGGTTTCTCCAGCCATTTCCAATCCCAAACATACTATGGGAGTAAATTTCCATGGACTTCATTAGCGGTTTACCAAGAGTACAACAAATGGATACCATTCTAGTGGTGGTGGATAGGCTCACCAAATACAGTCATTTCTTGAAATTGGGGCATCCGTATACAGCAAAGAAAGTGGCCAAACTATTTGTATAAGAGGTGGTACGTTTACATGGATTCCCTAGAAGTATTGTTTCGAATAGAGACAGGGTGTTCATTAGTAAATTTTGAGTTGAATTGTTCAAACTCTCGGGTACAACTTTAAAAATGAGTACTTCTTTCCATCCCAAAGTTGACGGCCAAACAAAAGTGGTGAATCGTTATCTTGAGGACTATCTTCGATGTTTTGTCATGGGACAATCAAAATAGTGGGTAAAATGGATATCGTGGGATGAATATTGGTACAACACCACCTTCCATCTTTCAGCTGGTATGACGTCTTTTCTGGCACTTTATGGACGTGACCCCCCAACTTTACTGAAGTTTACGGGTGAATCCTCATTGGTGGATGAAATCTATGTGTTGTTCCGGGATCATAATTTAATTCTAGAGGAACTACGGACCAATTTAACCATGCACATAACAGGATGAAGCAACAAGCAAATAGAAAAAGGCGCCCAATTGAGTTTAAAATTGGTGATTTCTTTTTCCTTCGTCTTTAACCCTATACAAATTCAAGTCATTGGCGAAGCGACCCAATTAAAAATTGAGTCCTCGATATTATGGACCATATCCGATTATTGCTAAGTATGGGGAAATGGCTTATAAACTTTAATTTCCAGCGAATGTTATCATATATCCGGTGTTTCATGTATCGCAATTAAGAGAGACTCTTTCGTCTAGTACACAAACCCAACCTCTCCCTGATTGCCTTAATTCCGAGGTAGAAATATTGGTCTATCCAGAATCGGTGTTGAAGACTATGAGGTTATTAAATGGTCAATTGGAGGTGCTTATAAAATGGCAAAGATTACCCGACTGTGAGAACAGTTGGGAACTAGTAAAGAGTATAGCTGGGCATTTTCCTGCTTTTAACCTTGAGGGCAAGGTTAATGTTTTAGGGGGCATCGTTGATATAATGGTGACTCAGGTGTATACTCAGAAGAAGAAGAAAGAAAGTACTGCTGTGATCATTGACCAAGAGAATCCTGCTGAACTATGAGACCTACTGGATCATAGAGTAGGCCCATATACATAGAGGGAAGACGTGTTACTTGAAGACTGTTACCAACTGTTATTTGATTATTCTGCCAAGTGGCATTTTGTTATTAGTCTAGTTGTTATTTGATTATTATGCCAAGTGTCATTTTGTTATTAGTCTAGTTGTTATTTGGTTATTCTGTATCCTCCTTTCTATTATATGAGTGAACACCTCGTGAGAGTTGGGGGGGTGGAAAACTAATTGTAAAGAGATGAGTGACCTAGCGACTAAAACTGTTGGGAAAGCTACAGATTTTCTTCATGGAAAATCTTGTTATCAATTAACCATTTGAAATCCATACAACTTGATATTTCATTTTATAACAATTTGAGATCTTATCCGTATCCATGTGAGTAAGTCACGATTCTTAAAGACTTTGGCCAAAGCCTATCACCTAGGGTGGATCGCATTAGTTGTAAAGAATCTTGGACATGTCGACATGAGATGTGCACCTCGAAAACTTGACGGTATATTCTATGTTTCCTAAGCATAACTCAGATAGCTTACGACAGAGTGATTGATAAACATATGTGATGACCTCGACTTGTATAGTTCAGAAAGATCTTTCGTGTTCTTCGCGAATTCGGAGGTGACATAATTGCGTACATATTAGCTAGGCTTATATGACGAACGTGTCTGAACTTAGAGAGTCTCACAATATGAAGTGTACTCGTTGAGCACTTGGGTAACCGATTAATTTTTGATATTATAAACTAAAATAATTAAGTGTTATTAGATAATATTAATTATTTACTTTGACCTAATTAGATTAATTGGATTAATCCAAAATTACACAATGACTTTGTTGTAAATTCATAAATATCTATACCATTGTAGGATATTTTGGTAATTACAAATATGTAATTATAAGTGTATTTGTCTTAATTTAATTGGATTATTTTAGAAAAATCCCAATGATTTTATGTTTATTCGGAAAAACATCTAAAACAAATCACATTCACATTTACATTTACACATTTTTTTTGGATGAAGTGCACAATTGTTTAGTAATGTATGATATTGTATTGTAATCATCGTTACCATGCTTGAGAAGATGATATATTATGTTATGGTTAAATAATTTATTTTTGATTGGTTTGATGGTATGATATGATTTTAAAAAAATGATAAAATGACTAAAATACCCTCAAACACATAAAATTCATATAAAATCATGTTAAATCCAATTTTTTTGTCCAGAAATTAGATTCAATGAAATACATAAAAAAATTCTTATTAAAATATCACCAAACACATATCAAATTATTACCCATTAATCTAAAATCAATAAATTATAATAAAAATTAATGTACAAAATGGATAACAAATATGAAAAATCACATTCTTAATGAAAAAAATTGAAAAAAATAATCCATAATATATAAAAATTTAATTGAATTTAAATCCATGCAATCCATAATACATCCAAAATAATATACTATTAAAATCGCATAACCCATAATTTAAATAGTTCTAAATATATTAATATTCAAAAAAATTTGACCATCTTAATGCTGTCCTGAATCACCACCAAATATTATCTTAAGAAAAAACTCTTTGCGTCGTTCGTGTGGGAAAGTTATAAAATCAGTCAACATATCACGATCTCAAAGAGTGAGTGAGCTCTAATCGAGATGTGAGTTTAACTATTTTTGTTTATTAATATAATATATTTAATATAGTAGAATTGATATTTTATAATTTTATTATGGATATTTTAGGAATATAAAATCAAAAAATTATGGTTCATGATTTAAAAAAACTCTCCAAAATTTATGATTTTCAAACCATGAGATTACAATGAGATATTATACCATGAACATGAAAATTAAAACAAATAACAATTTAAACTATACTATAATATATAAAATCATGATAAACATAAAACAATAAACTTGTTATGGATATACATTCGCATTTACAATTACATTTAGATAGAAATTTACAAGTACAATGCTAGAAAAGCAGGACAAAATGAAGGTAGAACGCGGAATACATATAAAGGTATAACGCGGAATACAGGCCACAACAGAGCGGATAGTCAAATTGAAGGAATCAGAGAGAAGCGCGTGCGAGAGCATCTCCGTCCCGCTTCAGTTTCAATTTCAATTTCAATTTCAATTTCAATTTCAATTTCAATATCATCCATCCTTTTTATCCTCTCTCTTTTTGATTCTGCTTTCTATTACACAACCAGTTCGAATTGGATCTTAAATCGAAGGGCTAATAATAATTTTCGGGTCTTTGAGAGTCAGTGATGGTTAAGGAGACGGAATATTACGACGTCCTAGGGGTCAGCCCAACGGCTACGGAGGCCGAGATCAAGAAAGCTTACTACATCAAGGTTTTCTATACCTTTTTTTTTTCGTTTTATTTATCGATTTTAGATATTTCTTAATTGATTTGGGGTTCATAGAGTCACTTGCAGATCCTATAGATGTTGCTGCTGGGAATTAAATTTTATTCTTTCTTAATCATCGCATCCAGCAACTTTGTTTCATTTTTGTGGAGTTCACTTTAAAATTAGAAAGTAAATTCTTTAGGGATTTTTTTGTTCATAGATTGATTGCTTATTCTGTTAGTATGTAACAAGCAATTGATTATCCTTACACTTGGTGCTTTGCCTCTCTTTCTTCTTCATGTTCATTTTCACTGATGACTGATTGTAGCCTGCCACTTCAATTCTAATGCTATTTTAACTCCCACCAGTTTCAAACACTGTTGTTTTCTCTAGTCTTATCTGAATCACTAACAAAATAACCTCATTACTGTCTATTGAACAACATCTCTGAGGTACAACCTTTACGAATTAGATTTGCTTGTGGCTTGCAGGCACGTAAGGTTCACCCTGATAAAAACCCAAATGATCCTCTTGCTGCACAAAATTTTCAGGTAAGTTTTACTTTGTTGGTTATCTGTCATATTATTAAGTTTTTGCTTACCTTTTTTTTTATAAGTTTGATGAGCTTGTTTTACACTTGTCATTGAACTAGTGTTTCTTCTAGACAATGCAACTTTCCCTGTGACTGAGGTTTTTCAGTTATCACCATTCATTACGTACACAATTCATTGGAATGTCTGATCTGATTGTTATTTTATCAAACTATGCGGAGCAGGCAGCAGCCTGGAAAATGGCTAACTTGATGTTTAATGCTAGAACAGTTACGCTGGAGTCTGATTAACATCAATTACATACCAATTATGGGGAAAAAAGTGAAAGAAAACCCTAAGAAAAGTGATCACTTGAGAGTGCTAATGAGTTTTGGCTTCGAAGTTTCTATTGTTTCTTTATCTCTCCATTTGCTTTTTTCTTTGTTTTATGGGAAAATTGCTTAAAACTAGTTGTGAGTGAGTGTTTGTAGAAGCTCAAGGAGGTTCTTATACTTTAAAAGCTGCAAGACATATTAAACTTTACGTTGCCTAAGGTCAGCCAAACGTCAGGCATCTCTTTCTTTGTCTTTGCTATTATCGGCATAGCAAGTGAGAATTTGAATCCTAACATTAAGGCGTTTGTCCTCCTCGATTAGTTTTCTCAGGTTTATTGGCACTTGCACATATTTTGAAACCAATAAGTTCAATATGGTTTGGTTGAGGGCCTGGACTCATTTAACTTTTTGTTAGTACTGGCTCAGTCCAATTGGACTTTACTAATTCTTGTTGATATTCTATTTATATATTCAGTACCCATTTTCAATTTCAGAAATTTGCAATTTGTCTTAACTGTTGGAAACTTTTTTTTTTGCTATATTTTTTCAATTCCTTTTTCACGATACGCCATTGCATTTTAGCTTTTGTAAGAATATCCTTTTTTTGAAGTTCGTTCATCTAAATTCAGGTTTTGGGAGAGGCTTACCAGGTGTTGAGTGATCCAACCCAACGACAAGCATATGATGCTTATGGGAAATCAGGAATCTCAACGTTAGTGTCTTCTTTTTAACCTTGATAGATTAATTTCAAGGCTTATGGGCCGTCTGACTCTTTATGCATTGTGTCTCTAGATCATGATATATTTGTTTTAGACATTGTTTACATGATTCCCTTTCATTGCAGCGAAGCAATTATTGATCCTGCAGCAATCTTCGCGATGCTATTTGGAAGTGAGCTTTTTGAGGATTATATAGGACAGCTTGCCATGGCATCAATGGCTTCTTTAGACATTTTCACTGAAGGGGAAGAGTTTGATGCTAAAAAGTTGCAAGACAAAATGAAGGTTGATTCCTTTCTACATGCCATTAAATGATCTTTGGGTTGATTTATTTCTTATCTTATTGGCTTTGTATATATTTTTTCTATCACTAAGTACTCTTTTTGCTTCAGGTTGTTCAGAAGGAAAGAGAGGACAAACTTGCTGATATACTAAGAGGCCGACTCAACCAATATGTACAAGGGAACAAAGAGGACTTCATTAATTATGCTGAAGCTGAAGTTTCAAGGCTATCTAATGCAGGTGATACATTTGTAATTTCAAGACCATGATAATATATTTGTCTAAAAACGAGATGTGAAAATGTTGACAAAAAATTCTCTTTTTCTCTCTCTCCTACATTTTTCCTCACTATGTAACAACCAACTAGTTAATCATTCATGATAGTAGGTACCAATACCATGCAAATAATTTATGCTACTTCAACACCCCCGGCCTACGAAATTTTTAGAAATGGCTGCCACTAATGCTATCATCTTTTAAAATAAATAAAAACAAATGAATAAAATTTGGCACTAGTAATTGTGGAAAATAATATTTGAGCACATGTTAAGTCAAGAAACAAGTATATTAGAGAACCATTTTAGGTTTATGCTAGGAAGATCAACTATGGAAGCAATACACTTGCTAAGAAGTTTAATAGAACGTTATTGAAGCATGGAGAAAGACATATGGTATTTATAGACTTAGAGAGAACATACAAGAGAGTATCGAGAGATTCTTCTAAGGGCACTAGAAAAGAATGAAGTATGTATTGTTCATATCCAAGCCATTAAGATGTGTATTAAGGTGCAACGACTTGTGTTAGGACTTGGGGAGAAGTGACAAGACACTCCTATTATTGTAGGTTTGCACCAAGGTTTTGCATCGAGTTTTTATCTTTTTGCCTTAATTATGGATGCTGAAGGTGCTTGAGTTATCACCCCAGTTTCAGGATCCTTTTGTTTGTTTTGGGCTCTGGTGGACCTAGTTTCTGGCCTGCACAGCTTTGTTCCCTAAATTGACCCTAATGGTGCCACGTATGCACACTCGACTCCTATATGGTTCAAAGTGGCTGGATTTGACTTGTGCACCATGCAGGAGGCCTCCCACATGGCCACATTGAATTTAGGGAACATATCCGTGTGGGCCGGGTCGGACAATTAGGTATAGTAGAGCTTTAAGCCGACAAAAGATCCTTGATACCGGGGTGATATTTTGAGGACCTTCAGATATCAATGTTTAAAATTACGGATAACGCCTCGAGGCGGTCGGCAGTTGAGGAGCGAGGCGAACCGCCTCGAGGCGGCGAGGTGGGCGCCTCGATCTGAAAATCAGAAAAAAAAATCATAATATCAGCATAGTAAAAACATTAACAATCCAAAATACATTCATTTATCCATCATTCATAGTATGTTCAAAAAACAATTGTTAACTAATCCTTAAATATGCTATCATTTGTGTCTAGCGGCATTAAACTTGGGTCAAAACCCCATCATCATCGGATGGATCATCCTCCAAAGAGCCGCCTCCTTAATTTATATATAAGCAATGTGACAGAGAACTAATCAATTATTCACAACTTCTTAATTTATAAAATATATATAAATAGAAATTAAAACAGAATTCGACAAATCCGACAAAACAGAATTCGACAAATTTTTCATTTGAATTAGAGGCGTCTCTCTCTCTCTCTCTCTGATTTGCATCAAAAAAGAATTAGAATTAGAATTAGAGGCGTCTCTCTTTCTGATTTGGTCCAAAACAAAATTAGGTTTCGGATCAAATCAGAGAGAGAGACGCGCATGTGAAAGAACAAATTGAATTCAGAGAGAGAGACCAACGAGCTTACCTTCGTGACAAGGGAGAGCCGAGACAGAGCTTCGAACCGCAAGATGAGAGAGCCGAGAGAGAGACGAAGCAAACGAGAGAGTTGAGAGAGAGAAACGAAGTAAAATGGTAGATTATACGCCCAAATTTTTCATTTTTTTAATATATATATTTACCTCAAACGATGTCGTCTTGGAGGTATTTATACCCCCAAAATGTCATCGTTTTGAAGGCAACAAAAAAATAAAAAAAGGGTTGTGCGTTGCGCTGCCGCCTCGGCGTGACAGCGCGTGAGGCCTCACGCGTTGTCACGCCTGAAAACTCTAAATCACGCCAGAGGGGGCGCCTCGACGCTCCTTCGCCGAGAGGCGGCAACGCGGCTCCTCGAGGCCCACCTCGGCGTATTTTTAAATACTTAGGGTCCGTCTTTCAACAAGATGGAGATGTTACTAATAGAATTCAATCTGGTTGGAAAAAAAGAGAAGTGCATCTGCAGTACTGTGCGATCGCAACTTCCCTATAAAACTTAAATGAAAGTTTTACAGGATGGCTTTAAGACCTGCAATGCTTTATGGAGCAGAATGTTGGGTAATAAAGCATCTAACATGTCTAAAAAATGAGGATAGCTGAAACGATAAATTGAGAATGCTTAGATGGATGTGTGGGTGGAAATGAAGAAATTAGAAAGAAAGTAGGGGTAGCACCGATTGATGAGAAGATGGGAGAAACATGACTAAGGTGGTTCGGACATGTACAACGTAACCCCTAAGTGTCCCGATATAAAAAGGAGAGCAAATGATACGATAGATCACAATAGCGTCATAAGATCCATATAGCCAACTCCACCTACTGGGAAAAGGCTTTTGTTTGCTTTGGTAAATAAAATTTGGCAGCTTGATAAATTCTCCATTGAATTAATATGAAATCGACTTTTGATATGCAGTTCTAAAATACACACTTTGCCAATCCTCGAGCTGAATATTATTAGAATTTGATGAAGTTCTAAATACACACTTGTCAATTCTCAAGCTGAATATTGTTAGAATTTGATGATTTCATAACTTGGATGCTAATTCTCATTTTGAGTTTTTTATTTTCAAATAGTGGTTTCACGAACATAAGAGAATAAATAATTGCCATTAAATGTCTTTGGAGTAATTGGTGGTGAACAATTTGTGATTATTGCAGGCAGTTGATTCTAAGACGGTCATTTTCAGTTTGTCTTATGGCTCCTATTCATCTGTTGCATTTTTGTACCTTTGACTGATTCAGATGCCATTGTTCTTTTCTGACTAGTTTTATCATCTGATATCTACAGCATACGGTGTTGACATGTTGAATACAATCGGCTATATATATGCAAGACAGGCGGCAAAAGAGCTTGGGAAGAAAGCTATATACCTGGGGGTGCCTTTTATTGCTGAATGGTTTAGAAACAAGGGCCATTTTATCAAATCTCAAGTAACAGCAGCAACAGGTTAGCAGATACTTCTGCACTCAGTGATCAACGATAATTTCTATTGGGAACTCTTTTTGATCTCTGCTCTGGTCTCACTTCATGTTGGCAATTAAGTAGCATTAACTCGGGTGCTCTTTCATTTTATCAGGCAAGGGCCTGAACAGTTCCTTCTCACTTTGTCCCTGATTTGCATGGTTATTTGAATTTTGGTTGCTACTTTTTCAGTGACTGATGTGGTTCATGAAGAGATGTCAGGGCTTGAAAAGGAATTTAATATGAGCTTTTAGTGGCCTTATTTCTTCTAGGCATGCAGTGTAAAGATGATGATGATTAAAAATTACAGGCTGATATTAGTAAAATTAAAAACCGGTAGTAAAGGGTTGGGGTAGGTTGGATTTTTTCTTTCAAGTCCTGCTTAAATCTCTGTAAGAAAAAACTTAACTGCCTCAGGAGAATTCTTGAAAGCTAAGATTTTCCATTGTTTGTTTTTTGTTTTTTCTTTCCTCGTGCTACTAGGTGCCATTGCATTAATCCAGCTGCAGGAGGACATGAAAAAGCAGCTTAGTACAGAAGGAAACTATACTGAGGAAGAGCTTGAGGAGTACATGCAGTCCCATAAGAAATTGATGATAGATTCCCTGTGGAAGCTTAATGTAGCTGACATTGAAGCCACACTTTCCCGAGTTTGTCAGATGGTTGTCTTGCTAGCTTTTTAAAATTTGTGGTCTTTGGCTTACATTTGATGAGGTAATAGGTTGTTTTACTTGGTGATAATCTATGATGATCTATTTTAGGTTCTTCAAGATAACAATGCCAAGAAAGAAGAGCTTCGTGCGCGAGCAAAGGGGTTGAAAACTCTTGGCAAAATCTTCCAGGTATCGATCCTTGCTCATGTGTACACATTTTTCTGCATTTTCCCCCATTTAGTTATCCACGAAATGTCTAAATTCTTATGAAATGATAGCACTAATATAGAGTGTCAAGTCAGCCAATGGAAGTGAGAATGAAACTGTGCTAAGTGGTGGAGTACATAAACTGAATGGAAGTGATTCGCGCTATGATGCTGCTTCTCCTATCACATCACCAAACTCTTCAAAGCATGAAGAATCATCTCAATCTACTTTTGCGTCACAGGTACATGTTTTTCTTCCTGTTAAGTTCATTATCTTCTTTTCTACAACACGGGGTAAACATTGTATGAAAGTTTTAGTGAAGAACAATGGTTTTGATAGGAATGGCAAGATTATTCGAATTCGGAAAATCCGGAAAAATCTGGATCCACATTAGTAAAAATGCGGATCCAGGCATAGTTGTCAAAGGCGCGCCTCAGGCCTCAAGCTCAGGGTCAGGCCAGGCAACATTTATCAGGCACGCGCCTTTGAGACACGCCTTGGTGTGCCTAGGCACGCCTCGTAAAAATGTATGAGAAACTACCCACAGTGTCTCACTTAATCTGAAATCAAGTTATATAACATTTCTTTAATAAATTAAGATAGGTTTTGGGATGAGTTTTAAATTTCGACAAACACATTAATTTATATTATTATAATTGTTTTTAATATATTTTCAATGATTTCTCTTTGTTTTAGTTGATTAGATACTTATATTTTTTTTGAAATTTGCGCCTCACCTTTATCAGGCGCGCCTAGGCATAAGGATTATTTGCGCATGGTGCCTTTAATAACATTGGATCCGGGTTGGCATTTTAATGACTTGCATAATCTGAAATCCGGACTCTGGATATGAAAATAAATTAAAAAAATATTTTTATATATGATTTTATTATATTTTTAGATTATTTTGGATGGATTTTGAATTTTAAAAGTTATTTTGGATGTTAAATTATTATTGTTTAATTATCGATGTTACTTTCTTTTATTTTAGAGGCTTAAAATTAAATATTTTGAAAATAAAAAAAATAAAACTTGGATTTGTTTTGCGGATCCGGAAATCCACACGGATAATATCCTCATCGGGATTGACATACCTTATTTTTTTTTGCAGATCCGGATTCGCATTTTGCCATCCCTAGGTTTTGTGACATCAGATATAGGAATCAGTTTTGAATTGTTCATCTTGTTTAATCTCTTCCTAAATCTCAATTAAGCTGTTACTGAATTTTATTAAGTGTCCCTTTGTCTTGTTGAAAATAGGAAATAGAAAAAGGAAAAAAAATGAGCCCCAATGTCTTTCTACCGGTGTTCTAAAACTCGCTAGGCGCTAGTCGAGTGATAATTCGGCACCTAGCGCATAGGCCGCCTAGGCAGGGACTAGGAAATTCCTTGGCCTATAGTTAAAATAGGGATATTAGGATTTTTTTCAAAAATTGAGTTTTACATCAATTTGGGTATTTTTGGATTTAGTGAAATTTTCACAAATTCCTATAGAAATATTGTGTTTGAGTGATGGGAAAAGTTTTTCAATGGTAATTTGATGAGAAACTAATAAGAATCGTAGAAACTAGTAGAAATAATTTACATAAATTGTATTCAATTAATTTATCTTGTAATTACATTGAAAAAATACTAACATTCAGAGTTGAAACATAATATGAAGGTTTTATTAAAATTAACAATCATATAAAGGAAAGAGAAGATGGTAAGGTATGAATTAAGACTAGTTGTGTCGGTGAGAGAGGTGTTAAATAGTAATTTGTAGTTGTCAATTATATTCAGCTTTTAGAAAGAATCATTGTGCGTTTGGCAGAAAAATGATTATTGTGCATGAGGTAGAATAAGGGCACTGGTCACTTTAAATAATACATATATTATTATATTATTTTGTTAATCAACTTGTATATTGAAAATTCAAAAAGATAAAAAGGTTATTGTGTTATGTGGTAGGAAAAGGGACACATCACTTCTTTTGTCACTTTAGTTACTGCTGATGTGCATAAAAAACCCAAAGATTTGCCATTTTGATCTGTATCTTCACTTTTCTATTCTCCCATTTTCTTATGATTAAGCAGTCCTAGGCGCTGCATTTTATAACATTTCTTTCTGTATAACCAGCAATGCAATCACCTTCTTTGGGAGTCAAACACACTTTTTGATCTGTGTGTAAAAGAGCTATAAAGAGTGTTGTCAGAGAGAAAAATAAAATGCTATAAAGAGTGTTGTCAGAGAAAAAAATAAAAATAGTTCTCTGATAATAAATTTTATTGATACAAACAGGCCTCAGTTAAATAGAGGC
>SKCR01053598.1:0-29671 GCA_019454045.1 Zanthoxylum bungeanum | reverse complement strand
AGAAATCGGACTTTATTGGATATGGTCCGATCGATGTTGAGTTTCACAGATTTGCCCTATTACTTATGGGGCTACTGTCTCTTAACAGCCGCACAACTTTTGAATAAGATTCCTTCAAAGGCTGTTCCTACGACACCGTATCAGATATGGTTCGGTAGGAGACCGAATCTTAATTATATTAAGGTTTGGGGTTGTCCTGCCTATGTCAGGGTAACGCAGCAAAGTAAGCTTTCGCCTCGAGGGCAAAAGTTTAGGTTTGTTGGATATCCCTCGAACACGAGGGGATATCTGTTCTATGATACCGAGCATCGAAATGTGTTCGTAGCTCGCTTCGCAAAATTTCTAGAAGTAGAATTTTTGTCAGAAGGTGGTGATCATAGACAGGTTGAGCTTGATGAAGTCCAACCTGAAAACAACGAGCCAACGGAGGAACCTGAAGTTCAAGTAGATGAAGGACCTTCAACACACACACTCCGTAGGTCGGAAGGGTATCTAGACCTCCTGAACGCTTGTATTTGATACAAGAAAAGAGTCTGGATGTTCTCTTAGTTGAAGAGACAGATCCTTTCACCTATAGAGAATCGATGTTGGACATCGGCTCCGTGAAATGGCAGAGTGCCATGAAATCCGAGATAGACTCAATGCATGAAAATCAAGTTGGGACTTGATTCCGCTTCCCGAGGAATTGTTCCTATCGGTTGTAAATGGGTTTACAAGAGGAAGCGCGGGCCTGACGGTAAGGTTGAAACTTACAAGGCCCGACTGGTAGCAAAAGGTTACACGCAGCGACCTGGCGTCGACTACGATGAAACTTTTTCGCTGGTAGCAATGCTTAAGTCTATCCGGATTTTGCTTTCTATAGCTGCGTATCATGACTACGAGATTTGGCAAATGGATGTCAAAACGGTTTTTCTAAATGGATTTCTTGATGAAGAAATCTATATGGAACAGCCGGAAGGTTTCACGTCCAGCGAAACCTCGGGTATGGTATGTAAGCTTAAGAAGTCCATTTATGGACTTAAACAAGCTTCACGAAGTTGGAATCTTCGATTCGATGAGATTATTAGATCGTCTGGTTTTCTCAAGAATTCAGAAGAATCCTGTGTGTATCAGAAGGCCAGTGGGAGCATGGTCGTATTTTTAGTCCTATATGTTGATGACATCCTAATCATTGGAATGATTTAGGTATGTTGCAAAGCGTGAAAGCGTACCTCTGTAAGAATTTCTCCATGAAGGACCTGGGAGAAGCTTCCTATGTTTTAGGGATAAAACTCTATAGAGATAGACAAAGGAGGCTGATTGGGTTATCCCAATCAACGTACGTAGATAAGATCTTGGAACGGTATAGCTTTGTAACTGTAAGACAGCAAACATACCGTTCAGACATGGGATTCATCTTTCTAAGAAGATGTGTCCACAAACAGAAGATGAGAAGGTTAGAATGTCTAACCAACCTTATGCTTCGTGTTTGGGTAGCATAATGTATGCCATGTTATGTACGAGGCCTGATATCAGTTTCGCTGTTAGCGTAACTGTAGGCACTGCATTTTTGCATATTAGCCTGATGATGAGTCTCATATGGAGACACTACCTCTTTAGTTGTGAAAGCGCGGGAAACGGACGTTGGAAGGGTAAAATTGGAAATCAGTATTTTCGTTGGAGTTAACTCGCTTGTTTCGTTTCGGGTTCGCTTGTTGGACCTCTATTTTAAAACACACCAAACTCATTAAATCACATCCAAAAATAATTAAAACATTTAAAACCACATCTCCCAAATTAAAATTAAAACATTTAAAATACATTCACAATTAAATAATTAAAACATTTAAAATACATTCACAATTAAATAATTAAAACATTTAAAATACATTCACAATTAAATTAAAACCAATTAATTTAAATTCCAAAATTAAAATAAATCCATTCCTAAATTACATAAATCTCCCACCAATTTAAAGAAATTCCCCACCAAAATATAAAATTCTTACCTTAAATAATTAAATTAGACACACACACATTTGTTTCCTAATAAACCCATGCAGAAACCCTAACCCTACCCTCTCACTATATAAACAACAACAAACCCTAAACATTCTCTTCTCCTCTCAGCACCTCACTCACCCACACGGCAGCAACCAAAGAATACCATAATCACGCAGAAAGCAACCCAGCAAACTCAGCCCATTCGACAAACCCTAGCACGTCTGGATCTTTCTCTCCCGACGAAAAGACACGGCAAATACAAAAAAGAAAACCCTGAAGCATTTCTCTCACTGCCATCTCTCTCGACAAGAAACCCTAAAACCCTTCTCTCTCGCATAAACACTCGGCAGCCACAAACCTAAACACACGAGCCACTCAAAGCCTTAAACCTTCACCCTTTTCTCTCTGGCCACTCAATCCACTCAACAAACAGCAACCCACTAACAAACAAAGAAAACCAGCCCCTTCATCAGCTCTCGCCTCTCTTCTCTCATACATTCACACTCGGCAAACGACAAAGAACACTCGTCTCTCTCTCGCTCATACATCACAAGCAGCACATCTCCCACTCCTCTCGGCTGCACCCTAACGCCATAACAAAAACAATCTCACTCAACCCTTAGCAAATCGACCTTAGCCTCACACACACCATTCATCAACTCACTCCCACATCGACCAAATAAACAAGCACCCCCTAAGAAACCATAAAGCCACGCACACACACACCTTAACGCACCCTGACCAGGCCTGCCACTCAATTAGCTTCACGGCACCCACACTGCCTCTCACGTAACAGCCCCTTGCCTTGCCTCACGTCCCTTGCTTCACACTGCCTCTCACGTAACAGCCCCTTGCTTGCCTCACGTTCCCTTGCTTCACACTGCCTTTCACGTAAGCCCCTTCGCCTCACGTCCCTTGCTTCAACAGCCCTTCACGTAACAGCCCCTTGCCTCACGTCCCTAGCTTCAACAGCCCTTCACATAACAACAGGTCACCCACCTTCAACAGCCCCTAACCCTCACGCTACCCCTCATTCATCATGTAACACAGCCACGTGAAACAGACCACAATAGCCACAGATCGTCCCACGTTGATGCCTTCCTCCAAAGCAAACTCCCTACTTGGCAAACTTCCCATCTGACTCAGCCTAGCACGCCACTGCCAAACAGTAGCACCTTCAACGCCCACTGCCCCTTCACTCTTCAACAAACCGACTAAACTTTACTCAAGCAGCAGCCTCTTTCACACATAAAGATCCACCACACCAAAAGCCTCATTGAACGGAACCATTCACTGCCTTTAACTTGCCAAACTTCACGCACTGCCTTCAAACTGTCCAGTATTGCACCCCAAAACTGCCATCAAACTGCCCTATAAACCGACCTCAACTACCCAAAAAAAAGTAAGCAAAACAGTCCCCTAATTACCAAAAACAGTAACAAGAAATACAACAAAAATAGCAGCGAAACGGAGTGAAAACAGCAGCTTGAATAGCGAAACAGCGAAGGAAAATGTTGAGTTAGTGAACCGAAAGAGTTGCGGATCATCCACCCTTCCAACGGCCGTGTAACGCCCTTTCGTGAGACGACAAAATAGGTTAGACCTGAGGGCACCCTTTTATTTATTATCTTTCGTTTATTTTATTTATTTTAAATATTATCGCATGAGAGTCGTTTGAGGCATGATGTGATTGTTGGATGAGCGGAATATGTGTTCCCTTTTGTGGTATATAGGATGGAAACCCGGACGTAAATTCTGTAGCCGAATCCGAATGGACGGTAATGCGGTTTATACTCGGGATACAACGCCACGTACCACTTAAGAGACACGTATTTCGTCTTATCCAAACTTGTGTGTGAGCATGTTGTAGTTCGTAGGTTATTTGTTTATTATTTAAATCATGGTTTAATTTAGTTTGTTATTTATTTGTTAAAGCATGTTTAGGTTGTTCATTATGCATGTTCTTAGTTTATGATGTGTTTGGGTAATGATTTATACATGTCGATTTAATGGTTCAATATGCTTGTTGTGTTACATCGTGTGGAGTTATTTGGATGAAAGCATGTTAGATCTAAGTACCCTTGAGCATGAATGTTGAATAGATTCGGTTAGTTTATTGCACAAATCATATCATCACAAGTGACATAAGTAAGGGACCATTCCGAACCCAACGGTTTGAGGTCTTCCCTTGCGAGGGGTGAGTGCGGCCTTAAATCTTTGTCCCGTTCACACCGGGTGGCGACTCCATGTTATTTCGTACTCCCAACTAGGTCGCGAGCCTAGAAACAGCGTCGCCGATTTTTGTTGTCTACAGTCTGGCGACTCCACTGGGGATAGAGAATCGGCCCCGAAATCATGTCTTGTGATGTGTATGATTTGTTCATTAGTTGACCGTTTCTATAGTGGTTGAGGGAGTTCAATCAAAGGCATTGTCATAACCCCATGAGAACGATAGTTGTATATCCTATAGAAGTTGCCTCTTTATGCTTTTGATAACCATATGCATTTATATCTCGTTTGTCGCACGCATCTCTTGCATACATGCATCATGTTAACCCTCTGTGTCTTAAAAGCCATCATAGATATCCGTTGGGTTAGAAAAAAAAGGTTATTCAAGAGGAGTTTAGCAAACCTGGATAGCGGGGAAAAGGAAATCGAGATAGAAAACCTTACGGCAAGGATAGAAGACCTTTGGGGGGCCTTCAAAAAAAAGAAAAAGAAAAAAAAAGAGAGAAAAAAAGAGAGAAAAAAAAAAGAGGGAAAGAAAAAGAAAAAAAGGAAAAAGAAAAAAGAGAAAAAGAAAAAAAAAAGAAAAAAAGAAAAAAAAAAGAAAGAAGAAAAAAAAAAAAAAGAAAAAGGAAAAGGAAAAAAAGAGAAAAGGAAAAAGAGAGAAAAAATTGTTTGTTTTAGTCATTGATAGACATAGTCCGATAAGGGAATTGTTTGCTTTAGGGTGAAACCTTAGAAACGATAAACTTTTGACGTGCTTTTATCTGATATTTTGAGTAATTGATCTATGTTAGACTCGTAAGCACTTGATTATGGTCTTAGCAGTGAAAACCTGAGCAGTTAGCAAAGTGACTAGTTGATGAAATTGTAGGTCGGTGAATGACCGTTTGCTTATTGTCTATCTTGATTTGCTTATGTTATGATGTGTGGTATGGTTGAAAATAAAAGAAAAGTCTCTAAAGAAAAAAATGAACCACCTATAACCGATAAGCGTGAAGCTACCCATGGGCGAGTATTAGGACCACCATGAGGAGAAATGCTACCTTAAAGGGTAGGTGTGTTGAAAAAAAAGGAAAAAAAGAGAAGAAAAAAAAAAGAGAAAAAAAAAGAGAGAAAAAAAATGAAGTTCAAAATGAAAAGAAAAAGAGAGAGACAAAGGAAAAGAAAGAAAGCCATACTACATTGAGCATGGAAAAGCAATTGCGGAATATAATTGAGACATCTAGGTTGGTTTGACCCATCGATCCCGATTTTTGAAACGAAATCATTGAGTTAGCTTACATAGGGATGAATCCGCAAAGGAACCTTTGCACACACACACTTTGAGTCTCGCTTAGATAATTTATTCAAAGACTTGGATTTGAGTTGAATCGAATGTTTTGAAGGTTCTATGGTTTCATTACTAAGCATTATTTGAGGACAATGATATGTATAACTATTGAGACTATTTCGTAGCATAGTATGATGATATAGAAGGCCCCACCATGTGTTCATCTTGACCAAGTGCAAACGGCGGAGAACAGAAAGCTAAACCAAGACTGGGGGCGACCAGTTTACCACATCGTGAATTAGGGACATAACAAGATATTGAGTCATGAGACCAGAGAGAATTTGGGCAATCACCTGGAGAACTGGCGGAAGACCTAACCCAATGGAATAGGAAATTCATTCATGCATTCATGCATACACGTAACATATTTTGCATTTTTTTTGTGTTTGTTTCGTTTTGTATTCATAGGTTTCAAAGAAGAAAAATAGAAAGCGGCAAAGACAAGCCAACCAGAATCAACAACATATGAGTAATAGTTTTGGGGATGAGTCCCAGGGTTGAGGCCCATATCATTATCAGTTTTAGGGCGAGGCCCACATCAGTATCAGTCTGGGGGCGAGGCCCACATTAGTTTCAGTTTTGGGTCGAGGCCCATATCAGTATTCATTTGGGGATGAGTCTCGGGGTTGAGGCCCACATCAGTATCAATTTGGGGCGAGGACCACATCAGTTTGGGGCGAGGCCCACATCAGTTTCAGTTTGGGGTCGAGGCCCGTATCAGTATTCGTTTGGGGATGAGTCCCGGGGTTGAGGCCCACATCAGTTTCAGTCTGGGGGCGAGGCCTACATCAGTATCAGTTTGGGGCGAGGCCCACATCAGTATCAACTCAGGGTCGAGGCCCACTTTATCAGTATTTAGGAATGAATCCCAAGGCCGAGGCCCACGTCGTCAGAATTTGGAATGAATCCGGGAATAGATCCCAGGGTCGAGGCCCACCTTATCAGCAGTTTGGGGAATGAATCCCAGGGTCGAGGCCCACATCGTCAGAGTTTCGGGAATGAATCCAAGGGGAAGGAATCCCACACATCGCTAGGGTTTTGGAGTGAATCCAGGAATGAATCCCAGGCCGAGGCCCATGTCGTCAGAATTTGGAATGAATCCCAGGGCCGAGGCCCACATCAGCATCAGTTTAGGGCGAGGCCCACATCAGCATCAGTTTGGGGCGAGGCCCGTATTAGCATCAGTATCAGTCTTGCCGGGTAGGGCACTCTGGGGGCGAGGCCCACATTACATCAGTATCAGCATTGCCGGGTATGGCATTCTGGGGGCGAGGCCCACATTACATCAGATCAGCTTCTGCCGGGTATGACATTCTGGGGGGGCGAGGCCCACATTACATCAGATCAGCATTGCCGGGTATGGCATTCTGGGGGCGAGGCCCACATTACATCAGATCAGTTTAGTCCGGGAATGGACACGCCGGGAATGGCACTCCGGGAATGGAGATCGGTTCGGGAATGGACCACCGCACGGTGACAGTTCGGGAATGGACTTCATCACGCCACATCACAGTAACACTCCGGGAATGGAGATCGGTTCGGGAATGGACCACCGCACGGTGACAGTTCGGGAATGGACCTCATCACACCTCATCACGGTAACACTCCGGGAATGGAGATCGGTTCAGGAATGGACCACAACATGGTGACGGTTCGGGAATGGACCCCATCACACCATATCACAGTAACACTCCGGAAATGGAGCATGGTTCGGAAATGGACCATCATCACATCAGCGATGCCTCGGAAATGAGGTTTAGCATGCCGGAAATGGCACTCCGGAAATGGAGCACGGTTCAGAAATAGACCATCATCATATTCAGGGCGAGGTCCCTATTGTCAGCGGTATTGGGTCGAGATGCGTACCCAGGGTCGAGATGCGTGCCCCCGTTGTCGGTTGTAGTTCCGAGATGCGTCTCAGGGTCGAGATGCCCACTACATCATCATATCGAGGGCGAGGTCCCTATTGTCAGCGGTATTGGGTCGAGGTGCCCAGGGTCGAGGTGCCCCCGTTGTCGGTTGTAGTTCCGGGATGCGTCACAGGGTCGAGGGCCACTACATCATCAGTTTGAGGGCGAGGTCCCTATTGTCACGGTGTTTGGGTCGAGGTGCCCAGGGTCGAGGTGCCCCCGTTGTCGGTTGTAGTTCCGGGATGCGTCACAGGGTCGAGGGCCCACTACATCATCAGTTTGAGGGCGAGGTCCCTATTGTCAGCGGTGTTTGGGTCGAGGTACCCAGGGTCGAGGTGCCCCCGTTTTCGGTTGTAGTTCCGGGTCGAGGTGCCCAGGGTCAAAGTGCCCACTACATCATCAGTTCGAGGGCGAGGTCCCTATTGTCAGCGGTGTTGGGTCGAGGTACCCAGGGTCGAGGTGCCCCCGTTGTCGGTTGTAGTTTCGGGTCGAGGTGCCCACTACATCATCAGTTCGAGGGCGAGGTCCCTATTGTCAGCGGTGTTGGGTCGAGGTACCCAAGGTCGAGGTGCCCCCGTTGTCGATTGTAGTTCCGGGTCGAGGTGCCCCCGTTGTCGGTTGCAGTTCTGGGATGCGTCCTAGGGTCGAGGGCCCACTGCATCATCATCACAGTTCACATTCGGTGGTTCGGGAACAAAGCCCCGAGGTCGAGGTGCCTCGCCACTATATCTACTACATCAGCAAATCAGTTCGAAGCAGCGGGCAAACCAGGTGGCAGCTGGCGAGCCAGGTAAGTGAAAATGCATTGCACGTACTTTGATAGGATTGTCACTGTTACACATTACACAAGTCCCATCAAAGTGGGGGCGACTGTAGGCACTGCATTTTTGCATATTAGCCCGATGATGAGTCTCGTATGGAGACACTACCTCTTTAGTTGTGAAAGCGCGGGAAACGGACGTTGGAAGGGTAAAATTGGAAATCAGTATTTTCGTTGGAGTTAACTCGCTTGTTTCGTTTCGGGTTCGCTTGTTGGACCTCTATTTTAAAACACACCAAACTCATTAAATCACATCCAAAAATAATTAAAACATTTAAAACACATCTCCCAAATTAAATAATTAAAACATTTAAAATACATTCACAAATTAAATAATTAAAACATTTAAAATACATTCACAAATTAAATAATTAAAACATTTAAAATACATTCACAAATTAAATTAAAACCAATTAATTTAAATTCCAAAATTAAAATAAATCCATTCCTAAATTACATAAATCTCCCACCAATTTAAAGAAATTCCCCACCAAAATATAAAATTCTTACCTTAAATAATTAAATTAGACACACACACATTTGTTTCCTAATAAACCCATGCAGAAACCCTAACCCTACCCTCTCACTATATAAACAACAACAAACCCTAAACATTCTCTTCTCCTCTCAGCACCTCACTCACCCACACGGCAGCAACCAAAAGAATACCATAATCACGCAGAAAGCAACCCAGCAAACTCAGCCCATTCGACAAACCCTAGCACGCCTGGATCTCTCTCTCCCGACGAAAAGACACGGCAAAATACAAAAAAGAAAACCCTGAAGCATTTCTCTCACTGCCATCTCTCTCGACAAGAAACCCTAAAACCCTTCTCTCTCGCATAAACACTCGGCAGCCACAAACCTAAACACACGAGCCACTCAAAGCCTTAAACCTTCACCCTTTTCTCTCTGGCCACTCAATCCACTCAACAAACAGCAACCCACTAACAAACAAAGAAAACCAGCCCCTTCATCAGCTCTCGCCTCTCTTCTCTCATACATTCACACTCGGCAAACGACAAAGAACAATCGTCTCTCTCTCGCTCATACATCACAAGCAGCACATCTCCCACTCCTCTCGGCTGCACCCTAACGCCATAACAAAAACAATCTCACTCAACCCTTAGCAAATCGACCTTAGCCTCACACACACCATTCATCACCTCACTCCCACATCGACCAAATAAACAAGCACCCCCTAAGAAACCCTAAAGCCACGCACACACACACCTTACACGCACCTGACCAGCCTGCCACTCAATTAGCTTCACGGCACCCACACTGCCTCTCACGTAACAGCCCCTTGCCTTGTCTCACGTCCCTTGCTTCACATTGCCTCTCACGTAACAGCCCCTTGCCTTGCCTCACGTCCCTTGCTTCACACTGCCTTTCACGTAAGCCCCTTCGCCTCACGTCCCTTGCTTCAACAGCCCTTCACGTAACAGCCCCTTGCCTCACGTCCCTAGCTTCAACAGCCCTTCACATAACAACAGGTCACCCACCTTCAACAGCCCCCTAACCCTCACGCTACCCCTCATTCATCATGTAACACAGCCACGTGAAACAGACCACAATAGCCACAGATCGGCCCACGTTGATGCCTTCCTCCAAAGCAAACTCCCTACTTGGCAAACTTCCCATCTGACTCACGCCTAGCACGCCACTGCCAAACACGTAGCACCTTCAACGCCCACTGCCCCATCACTCTTCAACAAACCGACTAAATTTTACTCAAACAGCAGCCTCTTTCACGCATAAAGATCCACACACCAAAAGCCTCATTGAACGGAACCATTCACTGCCTTTAACTTGCCAAACTTCACGCACTGCCTTCAAACTGTCCAGTATTGCACCCCAAAACTGCCATCAAAACTGCCCTATAAACCGACCCTCAACTACCCAAAAAAAAGTAAGCAAAACAGTCCCCTAATTACCAAAAACAGTAACAAGAAAATACAACAAAAATAGCAGCGAAACGGAGTGAAAACAGCAGCTTGAATAGCGAAACAGCGAAGGAAAACGTTGAGTTAGTGAACCGAAAGAGTTGCGGATCATCCACCCTTCCAACGGCCGTGTAACGCCCTTTCGTGAGACGACAAAATAGGTTAGACCTGAGGGCACCCTTTTATTTATTATCTTTCGTTTATTTTATTTATTTTAAATATTATCGCATGAGAGTCGTTTGAGGCATGATGTGATTGTTGGATGAGCGGAATATGTGTTCCCTTTTGTGGTATATAGGATGGAAACCCGGACGTAAATTCTGTAGCCGAATCCGAATGGACGGTAATGCGGTTTGTACTCGGGATACAACGCCACGTACCACTTAAGAGACACGTATTTCGTCTTATCCAAACTTGTGTGTGAGCATGTTGTAGTTCGTAGGTTATTTGTTTATTATTTAAAGCATGGTTTAATTTAGTTTGTTATTTATTTGTTAAAGCATGTTTAGGTTGTTCATTATGCATGTTCTTAGTTTATGATGTGTTTGGGTAATGATTTATACATGTCGATTTAATGGTTCAATATGCTTGTTGTGTTACATCGTGTGGAGTTATTTGGATGAAAGCATGTTAGATCTAAGTACCCTTGAGCATGAATGTTGAATAGATTCGGTTAGTTTATTGCACAAATCATATCATCACAAGTGACATAAGTAAGGGACCATTCCGAACCCAACGGTTTGAGGTCTTCCCTTGCGAGGGGTGAGTGCGGCCTTAAATCTTTGTCCCGGTTCACACCGGGTGGCGACTCCATGTTATTTCGTACTCCCAACTAGGTCGCGAGCCTAGAAACAGCGTCGCCGATTTCTGTTGTCTACAGTAACTAGTCGATATCAGTCCAATCCAGGTAATGACCATTGGATGGCCATTAAACATATCCTAAAGTATCTTAAAGGTACTAAGGATAAGTTGATTATATATGGAGGAAACGAACTGCAAGTTAATGGGTATACAGACTCCGATTTCCAATCGGATCCCGATGATAGAAAGTCTACATCTGGATTTGTCTTTACCCTTAACGGAGGTGCAGTTTGTTGGAAGAGTTCCAAACATGGATCGACAGCTGATTCCACCACTGAGGCGGAATATATTGCAGCTTCTGAAGCTGCAAAAGAGGCTGTGTGGATAAAGAATTTTATCACAGAATTGGGAGTTGTCCCAAGTATCGAGAATGCGATTCCGTTATACTGTGATAATACTGGAGCCATTGCGCAAGCAAAGGAACCGAGGGCGCATCAGAAGTCGAAGCATGTGGAACGCAAGTACCACATCATTCGAGAGATCGTGTCGCGAGGGGATATTGTCGTGTGCAAGGTACCGAGTGAAGATAATGTAGCAAAACCGCTGACGAAGGCCATACCTCCGAAGTTGTTTGATAAACACGTGGAGTCGATGGGTATTAGATACAATCGATATTGGCACTAGAGCAAGTGGGAGATTTTGTAGGGGTTGGTGCTCAGAGCGCCAATTCCCGGTTGTATTTTTGTTAAATACTTCTGTAAAACGTTATTATCAGTAATAATATATGCAGTTTCTATAATATAATCTAATCTTTTATATGGTAAAGACGTAATGACCCTAGAATGATTAGTCATGATACAGTTGCAAAAGCGTCGCAACGGACATTGAGATGTATCGTGACGTTGTCATTCTCAGACAGTTCCTGGTCAAGGTTTACACTACTTGGTCAGTATAGTAAACCCGTTGAGACCGTACATGTCGTATACTGGAATATATGATTCCAATGGTTTCTCAATGAACCATAAGTCTTGGAGACTAGTATAGACGTGTAGGTGTTTATAGCGGATAAACACTGAACGACTCACCGAAGATTCTTAATGGATGGTACACCAGCGTCAATAAGAATCTTCTTGGGTTGAGTAGCACTTGTGATTCTTAGACTTGAGATGTCATTGTGGGCACATGAGACATCTTCTACACTTAGACGGCAGTCACGTCACCGATCTATTTAGATCAGACCTCCGCATGTTCGTTGGGTGTAGATAGATCCTCAGGGTGTCCTATGTGTATCAAGATAGGATCCGTCAGTTCTGTGTACCAAAGCATAGGTAGTCCATATGATTAGCAATCAGATAAATCCATGGGCCCGTGGTAAAGTTTAGAAGCTAGTTCTAAACATTCTTTTGAGATTGCTAATAGAATAGTCGACTGGATAATCCCGATAGAGATTTGACGTTTGCATCTATATCTCTGGGATTTATCCGGATACCTGTGACGGAGGAATTATACATTTGCCATGACCTCGACCTGTATGGTTCAGCGAGATTATCCGTGATCGTCATAATCTACGGGTGGATAGATTATGGACACGAAATTAGATTTTGTGACGGATATACCTGAACCTAGAGAGTCTCAATAATGAAACATACTTGTTGAGCACTAGAGCAACATAAATAAATAATATTGATTATTTATAAAGTCGTTTAATAGTTAAACGCAAGATACATGCTAAAGAGACTAGATAGTCATTTCCTTAATTATTGTGTATTTACATTTAATACTTGATTAATTTAAATACACATTAATTAATAGTCAAAATGAGTTATTTGACTTATTTCCTAAATGAATATATGTTTTTAATATTTAATGTAAATATTATACATAATTTAATATATTTGTATTTGATTAATTAATTAATTATTTAATTGTTAAATGATTAAATTAATTAAAATATAAATATCTTATGTTAGGATATTTAAAGTAAATGACATTAGTTGCATTTGTTGACCAAAATAAATATCTAATAAAGTGGTTTATAAGATATTTGTGCAAGTTGACCAAATGAAACTTGAAATGAAATTGAAATTAATTTCCTTATTTTTGTTTGGTCAACTTGCACAAATATCTTATAAACCACTTTATTAGATATTTATTTTGGTCAACAAATGCAACTAATGTCATTTACTTTAAATATCCTAACATAAGATATTTATATTTTAATTAAAATCCCCAATTTTCCTTATCTTGGCCGAATGCACCATTTGGTGCCCAAGTTGACCATTTGGTCATTTCATGCTTCAAAACTCATCCAAATGAAATCCAATCAACATGAAACTTTGCATGCATCATATACACACCCAAATGCTCAACATATATGAAAACCCCCAAATTTGGAATTAGTTAAAAACCCTAATTTTTCAATTTCCTCAAATTGGACAAATTAGACCAAATACATTAAATCAATTACTTCAACAACGTGTAGCAGTTACCAAAAGTGGCATGGTTTAATAAGGTGTCAGATGGAAGAGTTACTTTTTGCAGAGTGGTTGGGGAGATAGCATGCGCATCGATAACAGGTACACGTGGCTGACGTCACGAGTTTGTGTAACAGTGGGATTGGACCTAATATATAAAGGGGTTGAGATTTCATTGTAAAGGGTTGGTTGGTAAATTCTTTTCTAGCAAGAGATAATTATTTCTTCACTTGTAAAAAGAGATAAAATAGTTCTGAGTTAGAGAGAGAAATAGAGATCGGTCAGACCCGAGGTGGTAATAAAGATTTCATTTTTCCTGTGTCCGTTGACGTAGGTTGGATCCATTCCGCCGAACCACGTTAAATCATCTGTTTTGTCTCTGTGTTTTCTCATCTTTCTGCTAAGTTAGTATTTGATTCCCAACAAACCAAAAAAAATCACAGTTGAGAGAGGTTTGTTCGAGGAATGATTTTCCTGAATTATCCATGGAACGAAAAACAGACGTCAACAGTTGGCGCCGTCTGTGGGAAACAGTACTAAAAATAGCAAACACATTAAGATGATGGCAGGAGATGGAAACCATAAAACGTCAATGGCAAGGTGGATAAAAAGAATGGAAGAGAACTTGCAGATTGAAATGGAAGGGACCCAAGCCTTCCCAAAGACCATGATGGATAGAATTAAAAAGCTGGAAGAAAGAGCGGCGGGAGAACAGACTTAGGTAAGGCTTAGTCGAATGAGGGAAGATATCTCATGTAGCAAGAGGTTGGCCGCTATAGAAAGATAGCGAATGGATAAGAAAAGGAAACACAGTAAAGTGGGATCAAATGATCGTTGCAAAAGAGTTAGCGGATGGAAGAAAACAGAAACAGAGGACGTTGCATACATTGCCCTCAACAGGCCTTTGGCGTAGATAGTTTGGGAGATACGGGATAAAGGCATGTCGACCGAGACCAACCCAATGAGGTTTTCGATTGAAAAAATGGATCAAAGGGCTTATGTGCCCACCATCAAACAAATGGACATAGCACAGAGAATTGCAAGGACCTGCAGGAGCATATAGAAGACCTGGTAAGGAACGGTTACCTCAGCGAGTATGTTGATCATGAGGTTATGAGGATGAGGCAGCGCTAGTAGCAATGTCATCGGGCCGGGTACCTATCATATGGAGCAGTTGGACGGTACCCGGCTCAAGGAGCATTGGATTGCTGAGATACGGATGAGGTATTCCCAATAGAGCCTCTCTTAAAATGACCTTAAAAGAGTTGTAAAATAGGCAGTAGATCCCTTGAATATGAATAAGGTTTTCCATTTCTTAAATAAAAACATGTTCATCCATGTTTGTTTATTATTTGAACGGGAAAGACATGTTTAATATTCTTGAGAGATACTCGTGGTCGGAATGCATCAAGGGGTGAGGACATGTAGGAAAGGCGTGAAACATGTGGCACACCAATCCCTGGTGTCATTATCAAACCTCCAGACTGGAGCGTCAACTCCCAATGACCTGTACTTTTGGGGAATTGAAACATATGAAGGGGTGCATGACAGGTCGAAAAAATGCGAACCCTCCGTGACACGTCAATCCTTGGTGTCATTATCGAACCCTCGGGATGGAGCGTTAATACCCAATGACTTGTACCTTTGGGGAATAAAGCAAGAAGACCTATATGGCGTTTGGCGCCTCGGTTATCCAGAGCACGCTCGGCGAAATAGTCGGTGCGGTGCTTGGTGCCCCTTGGTAATCATCACATGCACGAATTGAAGACAGTTGAGATACTACGGTATCTTCAGAGGTGCATTGCACGGGGAGGGCCCACGGGCCTCCGGCGCATTTACAGTCTGGGGATGCGCCTAGCACGGGGAGGGAGAATGCACCCATGGCGCTGGCTATCCCATTTCGGACTTGTCAAGCATAACACGGTGAAGGAAGGAATGCCTTCGTGGCGTTTGCGGGACTGGGCTTTTCCTATATGGGGACATTCCCTATGGTGTTGGTCACTCCTCCGGTCAATAGCTCGGTTCACTGAGACATTGGACTGTAAGGTTTAAAATTATTTTTTGGGTGGCATAGGGCATAACGCTGTCTCAGGATCCCTTTTTGTTTCTTTTGGATCTATACGGGTATGTGATATATCACCCTCGTTTTGTTTGTCTTGTTTTTATCTTGGTTTTGTTTTTGGTGGATGAATTGAAGTGAGACGCCATTTCCAGTCTTCATGGTGATTTCCAGAGGTTGAAAATCTTACTTCGTGGTTAAGTCTTGGAAAGAAGTTTGATAGCTCGGGGCTGCATTCGTTCCGTCGAGAACCTATTACTGTGTGTTGGCGCAAGGATGGATCATTCCCTTGCGGCCAAGTGACTTAGATGGCTTGAGGTTAGTCTTTTCCCAAGGCCTCTCTTTGTCAGGTTGGCTCGGGGCTGGGTTACGTCCCGTCGAGGTCCTATTTCTATGGGTTGGTGCAATGAGGGATCATTCTCTTGCGGCCAATTGACTTAAATGGCTTGGGGTCGGTCTTTCCCATAATGCCTCTCTTTGTCAGATTGGTTCGGGGCTGGGTTACGTCTCGCTGAGGTCATATTGCTGTGTGATGGAGCAATGAGGGATCATTCCCTTGCGGCCAAGCGACTTAGATGGTTTGAGATCGGGATTTCCCCCAATGCCTCTCTTTGTCAGATTGGCTCGGGGCTGGGTTACGTACCGCCTAGGTCCTATTGCTGTGTGCTGGCTCAATGAGGTATCATTCCCTTGCGGCCAAGTGACTTAGATGGTTTGAGGTCGGTCTTTCCCCCAAGGCCTCTTTGTCAGATCGGTTCGGGGCTGGGTTACATCCCGTTGAGTCGCTATTTGCTTAGTATTGGTGCATTGAGGGTTCATTCCCTTGCGACCTACTTAAGAAGGCTCGGGTCAGAATTTCTCCCTCGAGGCCTTGTTATGTTAATAATAGCCCGATGAGGGGAGTTTTCCCTCGTGGCCTATATTCTGTTTTGCAAGTCTTTGCAGATCATTTCCTTCCGAGATTGCAGCATGTCGAGAGCATGCATCAACCCGATGTGGCACGTGATGAGCTTCTTCAAGCAGAGAAGCCAGTGAATTGACTGACCAGAGTTAGCTTGGATTAACCTTTTCGGTCAGAGAGGGTCTAATGGAAGAGATGGACAAACTATGAATCAGAAGCACATGTGCTAGATCAAGGTTATTAACCTTATATGGATTTTCACAAGAAGTACTGAAGCTTGCAGATTGTGGTACTTGTTATAAGGTGGGGCAGACTTGAGATTCTAGGCTTGATCAAGATTGAGTATCAGTAAAAGAGGGAAATTTTTTCTTCAAAAATATTCCAAGTGCCGGAAAGGTACCCCGAGAGATCAGGTTGAAGCAATATGAGTTGCCCGTGAGAGCATCAGCCTGAGGACATCAGATCGGTCTTCTGCTTCTCGCACCATCATCTTTTTTATAGTTCCCGACATCAACTCACAGACTCGTTGATACCGAGAACTAGGGTACATATGTTGATGGTGATTTCTTGACCTAAGAATAACCGAAATATGAAGAAAGGTATAGAAGAGATTTCCACTTCCCGAACAAGAGGCACATGCCCAAGAGGAATGAGCATCCGGCTCAACGAGAATATCAGAATTAGTTTACATTTGATCCTCGACCCGAGGTGGAAAGCTAATTAGGGAAGATGAAGGGAGTGAAGGTCTCAGCACTGACCCGACCTGGTGGGACTGGTCGATCATCTCAATTTACAGTCGATCATCTCAATTTACCGACCTAAAGATGTGGGTCGGGGTTGTAACATTGTGTTCTTAGATGAGCGACATATGCCCTAAACGAAAGTTTGGGTTTACCAAGGATAGATGGGATAGAAGTAGGCCAGCGGTTGATGGGACGGAGCAGGGCCGCGAGCTTATTGACTGACACACGCAATCACGTGGGAGCAATTAGAGTACAGACTGGCATTGTGGCATAGCGTGTAGCAGTTACCAAAAGTGGCATGATTTAATGAGGTGTCAGATGGCAAAGTTACTTTTTGCAGAGTGGTTGGGGAGAGAGCCTGCGTAGCGATGAAAGGTACACGTGGCTGAAGTCACGAGTAGGTGTAACAGTGAAATTGGACCTAATATATAAAGGGGTTGAGATTTCATTGTAAATGGTTGGTTGGTCAATTCTTTTCTAGCAAGAGATAGTTATTTCTTCACTTGTAAAAAGAGAGAAAAAAGTTCTGAGTTAGAGAGAGAAAGAGAGGTCGGTCAGACCTGTGGTAGTAATAAAGATTTCATTTTTCTTGTGCCCGTGGACGTAGGTTGGATCCATTCCGCCGAACCACGTTAAATTTTCTATTTTGTCTCTGTGTTTTCTCATTTGTCTGCTAAGTTTGCATTTGGTTCCCAACAAACCAAATAAATTCACAGTTGAGGGAGGTTTGTTCGAGGAGTGATTTTCCCGAATTACCTCTAGGACGAAAAACAGCCTTCAATATAATTAAGGATGTTCGACATTCTTCCAGGTTGACTTGTGTATGAAAATTTCAAAAATTTTAAATAAATTTGATTTTATATCTAAAATTTTAATCAGTGTACTAATTTATATTTTCTAAATGTAAATTAATAATATGACTGCAACATTTTATGTGTAAATTAGTAACTTGATAGAAATTTTGAATGTAAAATTGAACTTAAAAAGTGTAAATTAATATATCGATGAAATATTTTTTTATGGAAAAATAATAATAACCCTTTATATTGTTAGAAAAGTTGGTAAACGTTATTTTAAAGGGTGCTTGAATAATATTTTTATTCAAATTATTTTCAAGAATTGTGACCTTTTTTCATTTTATTTTTTAAAATATTGAGTTCACTTTTGTTTATCTCGTTTTGACAATTAGAGGATTTGTCACAATCATTTGATTAACAGTCAGCATGTTTAATTTAATTTAATTTGAGGATTTGTTCCTTTTGCACGCACAATTGGTAAAATTTCTTTAGATATATAAACGATTTAAAATCCCATATATGTTGTGGTTACCCACATAATCAAAAATCAGTGTTAATCCTAATTAAATTAAAATTAATCCAATCCCAAATCTTTGAACAATAAACTTTAAAATCTAAATTTGAGATATGACTCAATATGAGTGAATTGGAGTGGGAAAAATAATTTTCAGAATGCCCATGTAAGGCGTATAGCAAACCCTAGATCTTGCAAAATTTGGCCCATTAGGTCAGTGGGCTGCGGATCCCTTTTTCTCTCTTTTCACTATTATCACCCTTTTCTCTCTATTCTTGGTTTTCTATTCAAAGGGAAATTTATCATTTATCCTTTGGGAGATTTAATTATATATGAAATTATCCAAATTTTTTAAATAAGTTCGATTTTATACATAAAATTTAGGGGGGTGATAAAACGAATTAACGAATTGAATTTGTATCGAATCATAAACGAATCGAATCAAAATGTGATGAATTATTCGATTCGTTTATTAAACGAATCATAATATCAAGATTCGTATTCGATTTGTTTATTCAATAACATAATTTACCATAATTTATTTACATTAATTCTTCATAAATATATACATATGAAAAATGTAATTAATTTATTTACTAAAAATACTTCATCAAATATCGACAATATTATTTTCGTATGATAATTAGTTATAATTTATAGAATCTTAATTGAAAAATAACAATAATTAGTAAAAGAAAATAATAAAACGAATTTTAAACGAATAAACGAATCAATGAGTTTAAATTAGTATTTGATTCATTTAATAAACGAATCGAATCGAATTAACTCATTTATTAAACGAATCCATTTTTTCAAAGTCGTATTCGCTTTAAAGCGAATCGAATCGAACGAATAAACGAATCATAACCCAAATTGCCCACCCTAATAAAATTCATGTTAATGCGTTAATTTTACTTATAAATTTAATTTTACACATAAAATTTGAGTCAGGATAAGCATACTGATTTACACATAAAAAGTTTTAGTGAATTTATTAATTTACACATAAAAAGTATAAATTAGTACAATGATTAAAACTTTAGATATAAAATTGAATTTCTATAAAGTTTTTGGATAATTTCATATATAAGTAAATTTTCAAGTGGAAAATGTTAATATCCCTTATTTAAATAAATTCATTATTATACTATTACAACTCAATAAAATTATTGTGATAATTTCATCTCGAGATCGGGATTTGGGATGAAAAAACATATTAAAAAAATTTTGATTTAGATTCTAGGTGATTTTTAATAGGAATAAAAAATTGGGCAAACATTCTGACAATAAAAATCGTGACAATTCTCAAATTTTAGTTTAGAAAATCAAGAATCAAAAAATAAAAATGATTTTTTTCTTTTCGAATCAAATCGGATATAAAAGAATACAAATTAAATCCATAATTGTGTTGTATATCCTTTTTCTAAAACACAGGAACCCAAACGTTATTATCCCCAAACCTAGTCCGTAACCTAACTGGTCGTCGAAGAAGGACTATAGGACGAAAATACCCTTTTAAATTAAAAAATAAAAATAAAAATAAAAATTTATGAACAAGCCCTTTGTTGTGTCGTCACCAAGTCTCCATTAAACCCTAAATCTAAAACCCTTCTTCAGACAGACACAAATCCATTTTTTTTTCATAGTGTTAGCAACATGGGCAGCAGTCAAGCCGCAGTTTCGTTTCTAACCAACATCGCCCGTGCCGCCTTCGGCCTCGGCGCCGCCGCCACTGTGCTGAACTCCTCGCTTTACACCGTTGACGGTGGCCAGCGCGCCGTTCTCTTTGACAGGTTCCGTGGTGTGATCGATGATACCATCGGCGAAGGGACCCATTTCCTTATCCCCTGGCTCCAGAAGCCCTTCATATTCGACATCCGTACCCGGCCCCACACGTTCTCTTCCGTTTCCGGCACCAAAGATCTTCAGATGGTCAACCTTACTCTCCGTGTGCTCTCTCGCCCTGAGGTGACAAATATAGCAATAAATCCTAAAAACCCATTTAAAATTTCATGCTTTTCATAGTATTTTTTTAGTTCGTAATTGATAATTATTTGTTGGGTAATGTTTAGTTTTGATCGATGTGCAATTTTGTTAAGGAAAAGGGATAACTTTTTGTTTGATGTTGTAGAATGTGTTAAGTTTGTTTCTAGAAAAAGGTTTAAATTGATTCCTTGGGAATGTGAGGAGGGAGAAAGAAGTGGAGAGAAAGGTAAAATGAGTTATTTTTTTTCTCATGGGTGAGAAGGAAATTATTAGAATGGAGAAGGGGCAAGGGAGAACAAAATGCTGGCCGAAAGAGGGATTCATAGAATAAGAACTGTTGGAGGAGAGAACCATGCCGTATTGTTGCTAAAAAAATACTCTCAATAAGTCTCACTTGGTGATTGAAACTGTTACTCATTTGGATACAGCTTTGTTCTCTAAATGATATATTGTAATTGATTATATTGAACAATGCTTGCTGATATGAATTTGATGAATATCTACTTGGAAGCTTTGAGTCGACTGTGTATCACTGTATCCTTATTTATTTATTTATTGTGATTTTGTTATGTTTTTAGTCGAGAAGCTTTTCTTATTTTTTATTGTGAGTGTGTGAGTGTGTTCTGTTTTTAGTGGATAATCCTTTGATTTTGTGAAAGGTGTCACGACTGCCTTACATTTTCCAACACCTTGGGCTTGAGTATGATGAGAAGGTGCTTCCCTCTATTGGGAATGAGGTGCTGAAGGCTGTGGTAGCACAATTTAATGCTGATCAGCTTCTTACTGAGCGTCCGCACGTGTCGGCATTAGTCCGGGAGTCGCTGATCAAACGTGCAAGGGACTTTAACATTGTGATGGACGATGTGGCCATCACGCATTTGTCATATGGAGCTGAGTTCTCTAGGGCAGTCGAGCAAAAGCAGGTGGCACAGCAGGAGGCTGAGAGATCTAAGTTTGTGGTGATGAAGGCTGATCAGGAAAGGAGGGCTGCAATTATTCGAGCTGAGGGTGAGAGTGAGGCTGCCCAGCTGATTTCTGAAGCAACTTTGAAGTTTGGTTTGGGATTGATTGAGCTGAGAAGGATTGAAGCATCCAGGGAGATTGCTGGTACTCTGGCCAGGTCACCTCATGTAGCTTACCTGCCTGGTGGGAAGAACAACAACATGCTTCTGGCTCTGAATCCAGCCTTGATTGGTGGCCGTTGAATAAATGGTAATTTATTTTATTTTGAAGTTTTTATTTTGGATGTCAAAATTGCATATGGATTTTGAATTTGGAAACTAAATAAGAAATATAAAATAAATAAAAAAGAATGGTCTAGACTCTAGAGGTTGTTTCCTCGACTCGAACTTGTGACCTCCAGATCACAATGGAGTAACTTTATCATTACAGCAAGGCTCATTATGAAAAAATAGAAAATAAATATTTTAAAAAGAAAAAGGAATTTCGTCTGTGGGTTAATTAATTGTATGCATTTCATAGTGCAAGATCAGTTCTATGATCCTAGCATAGCTATCAATTAAACTAATAAGATGAGTTCAAAAAATGGGAAATGATAATGGGAGATGATCTATCAGTATCACTAGAAGATGTAGAATTTGTCGGTTCTGCCAATTTCATCCTGTTTATGATAATTGGGAGCTCATAGGTTAATAAAGAGATTTGGTTAAATACATTGAAAAATTCCCATGTTATTACTGATGAAAGGTTTAATGTTGACATCTGTCATAATCATATTCCATGTCAATATATAGCCTGCTATCGGTGAGAGGAATTTGTTCATCTTTAGGATATTGTACTCCGTTTAAAACTCGTCCGTAAGCAACAGTTGAAATTTTATTGTGGATAATCAATTATAGTTTGCTGATTTTAATTTTCTATTTTGCTTTGCAGAGTCTTTTCATGTGGCCTGATAGCATTATCATGTGAGTTTGCTGAAGTCGGCCGTGCTAAATCTGGAAAGCTTTTGCTGTCACTGGACCTTGTTTTATCTTATTAACATTCTTAAGAATCGTATGGTTAGAATTAAGAAAGTCCTTGAAGTTCATGTGCACATTGTTCTTTTTTTGGTTATAAATTATTGACTCTCAAGTTATTTACGAACGAGCTACAAATATGAGAACGAAGTTGCTCAGCTGCAAGTTATTCTCACCTTAGATTACTAATCTTTAAACCATGTGGCATTTAAAGAAAATAAGTTACAGCCCTAAAAATTATTAGCGAGGTCGGAGAATACCTAAACTGATATGGAAAGGAGACGATGATTCAACGACCAATTTTTCCGAATACTTCATAACAAAAAATGATAATTAAATCAATACAATTTTATTTTTTATTTTTTATTTTTTATTTTTTATTTTAGAAAAAGAAGATAATAATGATAAAAAGAATACATTAAAGAGGAAGAAATGTGTGTGTTCATGCATGAAATGAACTTAATAAAAAATTTAGTTTTACATTTATTTTCTAATCTGTTGCTTACCATTTTAACTTTCTACACTGATTGATACAAGTAAATTAAAATGATTGATTGAAAATCTTGGATGGTAAAATAACTTATATTGAAACCTTTAATTATCTGATTGGGTTTTACATATCAGGAATAGATACTCAAATTTGTTGCTATTTTATGTGTTCAAAACCAAGATCATTCATACAAAATCATCATTGAGACGAGACACCTAGATTATATATTCAAAGTCTAATAATACAATGCTTTGAAATATATCATAATGATGTGATAAGATTCATATAATCAATAAAAGTTTTTTGTGCCGTCCCTCAAAAGTCAAATCATGAGTCAAGAACCTTCTCGAACATTGAAGTAATATACAATAATTTTGACGAAGGTGCATTTTACATAATGTTTGATAGAATTATGGCCATCCTGCTGGGTAATGACCATAATAAGACCATCCTAATATACGGCCTCTCAATGGGGGATAAGTCAATCTCAGTCTTACACTTTTCCAAAGTTATCTTAGTCATACCCTCAGAGACACTCAGATAAAACTAAAGTTTTCTGCTCCAAAAAAGCTTAAGCCTCTCAATGTTCAGTTAAGTATCACCTTCACCATTCTCTAACTTGACTGTTAGAGTGCCATCCCAAGTCTCGACCCTAACGGTCCTTTGCTACCTTGCAAGAAAGCCTTCGAGGTCATCCTTCACGATCCTAACTATCAAATTGTTTTCATTCCTATATAGCCTGACCCTCAAGTATTTGTAAGTCATTCATGGAGCAAACAACACAGCGCATCTAGGGAAGATTCAATGTGTATACAACCTTATCCTTATTATTATTATTCGCACAAAAACTGTTTCCGCAAGCAACAAAAAGAGAAATGAACAAAAAAAAAAAAAAAAAAAAAAAACTAATAATGAACACATCATTAATTATTATAAAGTTGAGAAACTAATAATTCCAATTCCCACCACCACATATATAATGAGAAAAATGTGATTGAAAAAACACTTTATGTAGGTAGGTACTTCTTGTCCAAGCTTTGCAACAAGAAGATCCTGAAAAAAAATAACATATCCTTCTAGTTGCATCATCACATAGCATCAATTCCCCTGCTTCCACTTAGTAGGCAATTGACAATTGGTTTCTGTTATTCGGAACCAACTTGCAAGCAAGACCTGTATTATCAAAAACAAGGGCACAAACACAGGCTAACCACTTCATTGTCCTCCTGCCTCCGTTTACTCAATGCAAAACATCCCCTTCAAATCATCCTCTTAATTTTTTTTCAATCCCATCATTCTCCACTCATATATGCTTTTTCTACATTCTTTTTTCCTTCCCCACCTTTTCTTTCTTTCTTTTTTTTCTCTCTTTTTCATATTGATCTTTCAGAAGCAACTTAATGTGGCATCCAAACAAAAGCTAAAGCTCACTTAATTTAAACAGCAGATCATAAACCAGAAAATAGACAGCAGCAGGAACTTTGACTCACCAATTGCATATAGTATTCCCAGTGATAATGAATTTCACTGCTCGACATCTTTACACTAGATCAATGGCTGCCTTTACTACTTGCATTATATGATCCAGATGGAAAATCATGCATATTCATAGTCCACATCTTCTCTACTAGCCACAGAAACAAATCTCATACCTTGTCTGTTGACAAAGAATGGTGCGTTTTGTTGAGGGACCACCCTCTAGTTCCATCTCCTCTTCAAGAAATAGCTCTCCAAAACAGTCAAAACAAAAGAAATCCAGAGAAAAGGTCTCCACAAAATCACAATCCTGAAAACAACGCCCACATTTATAACAGCGTGATATACATAGTCTGCAAGACCGACACAACTGGGCAGCATCAGGTTTTGCTCGGCAACTCTCTGCTGGGCAATCATAAACTAGTCCCAGGTGTTGGCATTTAGGGCACAACTCAATGTCAATAGCACGATCATCATCACAAGAGAGAGAGCACTGTCCCCAACGAAAATACTGTGGTACACAGGTTCTCTGCTGCATATTGTCATCTGCACCAAGTAAGGACTTCAACTCTTCAAACTGCCTTTCTGTTAGATTGAAGAGGCCACCAATTCTTAACTGATTTATTCCTGGGAGGCCGACAGAATTGAAGGTTCTTAAATTGTGCAAAATCCCCTCCGTAGTGAGTCTCGAACAGCCTGGGACACCAAGCTGCAAACAAAAATCCCAAATTTGAGAGTTATTATGCTAAAAAGAATAAACTCAGAAAGTATGGAACTATAAAAACTAAAATCTACTGAAATGCTTCAAGAGTTAAAAGCTATAAATCCTTGCAATTTTCAAACTTCAATCAAGTGAAGAATGAACGAGTATGTTTCAATGCTACAATGTAATATGCAAAACACCAACATCACAAAACACGGAATAATTTAATTGACACCAGTTAGGATGATCACTTCAATCTTATTCAACAGCACATATTACATGACAGGTTCATTGCACAATATAACAGAATTACTCTATCAAAGGATATCAAGAGATGCCACAATTCTACTTGAGAAAAATTGCACAGCATCAGTGTAAATATAAATTAGCTTCTAACTATGCTCTTACGAAAAAATAATACCTAATCAACTTTAACAACCTGTAGAAAGGTAAAAATTTCAGTTAAAAAGGATCGCTGTAATAAGCAATCACTTGTGAAGTGATTTTCATATAAATCATCACTAGTTGATTGATTTCCAACTGGCATTATTTATCCAAATATGAAAAATGAATTAAGTTAAAGTCAGTTAACAGCAGAATGTGGTTTCACAGCTTTCCAAAACATCGCAATCACAATTCACCAAGCCTAATCAAAACAGTAGTAGTATACATGCAAATTAAATTTAAATAAGGAGACTTTAATTAAGCCGCAAATACTAACCTTTGTCAGCCTAGGATTGCTTTCAAGCACAAGCCTTAAACCACTATCTGTGATTCCAGAACACTTTATTAGACTCAAGCATTGAAGAATGCCTTGAGCCCTGCCAGTTAACATCATGAGACTATCATCAGTAATCCTCTCACTCAATGGTGACTCAATCTGAATGGTCCTCCATAACAGAGGGTCACTCCTAACTGTATCACGGAAAGATCGACAAACCCTTTCAACCACAAGGAGGTCTTTCACTCCAAGATAACCAAGAGCAAAAAACAAAGCATCATGAGGAGCACCTCCTTCACCGCAACCTGAATCATCTCCCTTATCATCATTACAAACAACCCCATTATTCACATTAGTAGCAGAAGCAAAACCATCATCACATTCACCATTCCCAATCTCATACCGACTAACAATGCTATACATTTCATCAAATTCCAAGTTACCCTTTTCTTTTTGTACCCTCAAAGTGTCATTCCAAACGGAATTGAAACCAGAAAAGTTTTTATGATCACTAATTTCAAACTCATCCATCTCACACACCCAAAAATCCTCCTCCAGGTCCAAATCCTTATCAAACACATACAAATCCTTCTCAAACACACACAAATCCTTCCAATACTCCTCAAAGCAACCCGTGACCGCAGTAAATCTATTCTTTCTTTCCATGTCAAAAGGATCCGCAGGCAAATCAATAACATTATCAGCAGCAGGAGCAGCAACTTTACTACAGGTTTCTTCGAAGTTACATGTTTTCAAGTCAGTTTTTTCCATTCTGTTACAATCCCTATTCTCTATCTCTGACTCCCTATCTAAATCGCTAAGACTCTTCGAATTGCCACGATTCAACATAATATCAAGATAGCTAGCAAATTAAATCGCAGAACCCTCGAGTATCAAAAAGAAAAATCCTTTTTTACCCAAAAAAAAAAAAGACAATACCTGAAACTTGTTCTTGGAGAAGAGAAACTGAATTACAAACTGGGTTTGAGGGGACAAAAAAAGAGAGAGAATTGCAGCTATTGTGTTTATTTTTGAGAGAGATTTGGGGAAATAACAAATGGGATATTTTTTTTAATTTTTTTTTGGGGAGTGTGTATGTATGTAGGAAACGGAGACAAAACAGAACTCGAAAGTAGAATGGAAGCGTGTGCGTGAATATGAAAGTGTTTTTAAGATAGAATCTAAACCAAATAATTTCTTAAAAGAATTTTGCCCACGAAATGCAATGCGAAGACAGACGAGAGACGAGAGACGAGAGAGAGAGAGAACACACGTGTGCATTTATGGTGTAGTTGTAGGACTTGTCATAGGCTTCGTGGCCATTGGATTGGGGTTGCCCCTTGTTTGATTCAATTGTCTCATTTTTAGGGAAGAAGCTTTGTTCAGACCCATTTAAGGCCTTTAGATTCACACATAAAATTATATGATTATAAGAGAAATTATGAGATCAGCTTGATTTTCCATCTCGACATAAAATTGATGAATACATATTTCTAATACACAAATCGGAAAAAAATAATTTTACATCAATTTATATACAATTTATTAAAAAAAAATCTACAAATCTAATAGATTGTACATAGAGTCACTTAAGACTGGTTGTCAAGTAGGGTGCATCTACTAATAAACTAATTTCTGTTTATATAGACTAGAGATGATAATTTAGGTCAGGATTTCCGTTTATTTGTTCAATTCGAAATTTATATTAAAGTTGATTCGTTTAATAAATGGATCAATTCATTTGGATTCGTATATTAAACAAATTAAATACAAATTAGAACTCATTGATTTATTTATGATTCATTTATTGCTTTCCTTTGGTTAGTTGTCATTTTTTCAATTAAAATTTGAGAAGTTATCACATAAAATAATGTTGTCTATATTTGGTGTGTCATTTTTAGCAAATCTATTAATTGTGTATTTTTATATATATGTTTTCAAAAGAATTAATATAAATAAATTACGATAATTTATGTTGTGAATCATATCATAACTAGAAGAATATTCGTTTATTAAACGAATCAAATACTAATATTGATACTAGAATTCGTTTACTAAATGAATAAAATATAAATACAAATCCATGACATTTTTTCAATTCGTTTAATATCCGATATAAATTCTATTCATTAATTTGTTTTGCCAAACTAATATGGACTCAATATTAATCCTCCTCTCATAAATATGGGTACGATGTATCTCTTTTTGTGTGAGAATAGGTCTTGTGTCTAATTAGCATATTTATTTTATTTTAATTGGGGTAGATTTTCGAACTATTTTCAGTAGATTTTTGGAATGTGTTACTAATTTCATACTCCTAATAGAACCCATATCGGAGAAAGTTTTTGGTGGTGTTAATACCACCATGTGATACCTCATAGCAACTCCAAAAAAAAAACTCTTAAAATATTATTTAGTTGCTAAATAAAACAATCACATTATCAATATTGGTTCCAAAAGATATACTAATTGAGATTTTTTAAATTAGATTTTACTTCTCACTCTCCAATATTGAAGAGTGACTTATCTCTCTTCAAATATTTTATAATATTTTATCTTTCTTCACTTTATTACAGTAGTGGTAGTTGAAGTTACTAATAACTATTTATATATTAAAATAATATAATTAAAGTGAGTCTCATGCAATTCAATTAAAATAATATAAATCTATTTACATTATCTCTCTTGTACTATTATTATATAATTTTTATATCACATCATCATCATTACTTAAAATTATTTTATATTAAAATCATATAACAAAAGTGGGCCCTCTAATTTGATTAAAATAATATAACTTTATTTTTATTTGAAGAGTATTTTGGAAGATAACTTATTTTTTCACTTTTTAATTTGCTAAATAGGCAATCAAATAAATATTTGAACAATGAAATTAGATGAGTTTTTTAGAGTTACTCTTATACATCCAATTTTGGATGTTGCCATATATATACATCTCTCATTAAATTTAAAATAATCGTAAATATTTTATAAATATGTTGCATCATCCAATTAGATGATGGGGGTGATAATATGGTGGTGTCATCCCATGCAAGACTAAAAAATAAATTTACAGATATACCCCTATTTGATATTTGGGTTGGGTCGTGTAAAGTTCTACTAGGTAACATAACTTTACACGACCTAGCATAAATATCAAGTATTTTTGAGACAAAGTGCTTCAAAATTTAATAATTACTACAAAAAGACGATGTTAGAGAACTTGGGGCAACTTTACGCGACCTAACATAAATATAAAGCATTTTTGAGACAAATTACATCACATGATTTTTTTAGGAGGAAAATTGAGAGTTATGTGAAAAGTAAAAAATATTTTGTGTTTTTGGCTTGAACGGCAACATTTTAGACAATGGGTGTGGAGTTGGGTATATGAATGAGTGTCTATGTATCATTGTTGTTTCTAATTACAAGGTGAGAAGTTGTAGAAATGAAATTAAAAAATAATAATAATATTCCTTGTGATGTAGATTATTGGACACATGTACAATTGTAAAAGATGACATGGAAGTATAACTGTAAATTTAAAATTTTCCATCCAAAATAATTATTGGGAATCTTTATGTACATTATTGGACATATGGAGGTCTTGATGACCATTTCTCTATACTATAGGGTTGTATCTATCCTTTTTCCCAATAATTAAAAAAGCTTACTTTTAAGTGGAATATTTTAACATGATGCACTATTAATATTCTATCCTAGAACAAATGTCCCACTAAAATATCTCTTAGTTTTAATTATAGATAAATTTATGTCATGATCTAAGTGTTAAGGCCAACTAATTCGGATGC
>SKCR01053597.1:0-30324 GCA_019454045.1 Zanthoxylum bungeanum | reverse complement strand
CAAGCAAATTCACTTATTACTTCCTCGGTGTATTAAGGTCATAATAACGTAAATAATATACATAAATACTTATACGTCACAGATAATTATAAATAATAAATTAATCA
Source organism: Zanthoxylum bungeanum (assembly GCA_019454045.1). NCBI lineage: Eukaryota > Viridiplantae > Streptophyta > Magnoliopsida > Sapindales > Rutaceae > Zanthoxylum > Zanthoxylum bungeanum. The sequence continues at coordinate 30,217 of SKCR01053597.1, read as the reverse complement.
CAACAAATTTACAAATTAATCCACACCCAGAAGACTTTCACGTCGGGACCGATATTTAATCATTCATTCACTCTTAACTCTAATACAATCAACTATACTCTTAATCTATATATATATATAATATAAAGTACGAATTAAATATAAACCAATCAAATCATAAATTTATTGACCAATTGAAAAATTCTAAATAGAGAAAAATCACTTCGTATATAGACATCACTCAAAATTCATTAATAGAGAAAACTTACGACTAACCGGCAAAATTTTTGTCTACTCAATTACCTTAATCATGATAACTTGAAGCAACTCTTTAAACTTGTAACAAGCAGCCTTATTCAGAACTCCGAAGATCCTTTACTCGAACTCTATCTACTGAACTCGCTCTTCAATTATTGAAATTCTGAAGACCAATCTCCACTGAAGATTTTGGGTATTAGTTCGGCATGGTGTGTTGATGGTTAAATAAGGGGGAAACTCAAAGAAGATAATGGGTTAATCTTTAAAAAACAATTTTATCTTATGAAGGGAGTATATCATATATGGTTTAGCAATGTAATTCCCATAATAGTAAAAATATGGATAACAAAATTTTATATATGTAAGGTTTCCTAAGCCCTAAAAAATAAGATAGCATACACGTGTATTTTTCCTGATATCGCATTCTTGTTTGAAAGTATTTTGAACACGTCGTACAATGGAAGACTCGTTCGAACCCAAAAAATCAAGATGAGATCATGAACCCTACACCATTAAACCACACCTCTTGGGATGGAACTGCACTCTTAATCTAAATAGAATATAAAGTACAAATTAAATATAAACCTCAACACATAAATTTATTGACCAATTAGAAAATTTTAAATAGAGAAAAACCACTTCGTATATAGACATCATCTAAATTCACTAGTAAAGAAAATTTACAATGATAGTATCAATCAACTGGCTGCCTGCTCAATTACCTTAACAATGATAACTTGAAGCAACTCTTTAAACTTATAACAAGCAGTCTTATTCGGAATTCTGAAGATCCTTTACTCGAACTCTATCAAGCGAACTCGCTTTTCAAATATCGGAATTCCGACGACCAATCTCCACCTTAAAACTCTAATGATTTTGGGTATTAATTAGGTATGGTGTGTTGATGGTTAAATAAGGAGGAAACTCAAAGAAGAAGACAATGGGTTAATCTTTAATAAAGATTTCTCTCTAAATGAAGGGAGTATATCATATATGGTGTAGCAATGTAATTCCCATCATAGTAAAAATGTGGCTAACAAAACTTTATATAGGTTAGGTTTTCCAAGTCTTACAAAATAAGATAGCATACACGCATATTTTTCTTGATATCGCATTCTTGTTCGAACGTATTTTGAATGTGTTGTACTCTGGACGTTCGGATGCCATTGATAACGATTTGAAGATATCTTCACACAACACTTCAATGACTGATATTTAATTGCCCAATAGTTATTCCAGTGACTAATATGATAGTTGTTGAAGTGATTTACCTACTGTGAAAATATAATGATGTGGAACTTAAATAATTAAGTTCTTTTCTATAATTACTTAGAGTTTAGTCGCCTAATTATTTATTCCGCGTCTAAATTTATATATAATCGCAAAATATAGATAATAGTGAGACAATATCTTGAAGAATAGAGCTCCAAATTACGTGACTAAATACTCAATTTAGTCATACAATGATTTATTTACTAACTAAAATATATTAAGTCATGAAATAGTTGGTCACTAAAACATGGTTTTCTTGTAGTGCTCATCAGATAGAACTTTTGAACGCCCGTCAAAGGAACATCAAACTCTAAACTGAAATCCATCGTTGGAACAAGATAATTAACGAACAGTCTTCAAACGTTGTCATCTTGAACTTTGTCCAAATAACTCGAAATCTTTTCTATTATATTATAATTCAATTGGATAAGTTTTTACATGAAATTTACCAATATTTAAAACTCAATATTCATAGAGTGATTTGGAGTTTTGTGTGTATTAAATGTTCATGATTCATGGACAATGGTGACCGTCATGGTAAGTACGTCATCTAACATAATGGATGCATCGACCGTTATCCAATGAAGAATCACCCACAGGTTAGGCATATATATGAAATTTCATATCGCTTAGAGGGAATGTTGGTGATGTGTTTATAAATAATAGATTTCTTTAATTTGGATGGATCTGAAATCCACTTCAAGAAGAAAAAGATTTTGAAGGAAATTTCTCTGAAAATCATGCCATTAACTTAAAAAAACATAATATGTTCCTCTTATTCTTTTTACAAGCAGTTCTGAGTGTGAGAATTTGTGAAGCCAAATGCGTATCAACATTTGCTTGAGTTTAGAATTACAATGAGTGGCCTTTATATAGCCATTAAACACAACTACCATAATAAATACATAACTACTATATTAAACACATCTACTAACTACACAACTATCAACTACACAATTACTAACACAACACACAACTACTAACAACACACAATTAACATCTAACATCCCCCCTCAAACTCAATGTGGTTTAGACGAAACCAAATTGAGTTTGGAAACAAGTAGTGTAACGTCCGGAAAAAGGATTTGGTGAAGACATCATCTATTTGATCATCGAATCGTAGATACACCTGTTCGGAAACAGGGACACTGAGATAAGACCTGTTCGGAAACAGGGACAAAGAGATAAGACCTGTTCGGAAACAGGGACAAGGAGATATCCAGAGATCGGAACTCTAGCTCTGATACCATGTGAGAATTTGTGAAGCCAAATGCGTATCAACATTTGCTTGAGTTTAGAATTACAATGAGTGGCCTTTATATAGCCATTAAACACAACTACCATAATAAATACATAACTACTATATTAAACACATCTACTAACTACACAACTATCAACTACACAATTACTAACACAACACACAACTACTAACAACACACAATTAACATCTAACACTGAGGAACAAATAACCACAACAAGAAGAAACGTAAGCAAACTAAAGCATTGCTGTTTCTATTGGTTTCTTCCCTCCATGGAGAATGATATATTCAAAGTACAAACGATAGTAGTTTTTCACCTTCTTGTACAATCTTGGCATCGCCTCATTCACCACTCCATTCACTGGTTCAATCTCTTTTCCAGGGTCTGGACCACAAAACACAACCAAAGATATTCTTTCCTTTTCTGAATTTGTCACCACTCTGTGTATTGGGCTCTTGAATATTCCATTACTCATTATCTGTATGCATCATGCACACACCAATTAATAACTAGAAATTCCACACTTTGTTAATTAATTTGCCATCCCAAGAATTTTTTTTTTTTTTTTTTTGAAATCGTTGAAAATACTATCGCCAAACCCCTCATTTCAGATTTAAACGGAACAAGTAAAACCCCCTGCTGTCCCTGACTCTTACAAGAACACACTTTCTGAATTCGAACTCACCACCAATAATCAACAAATACATATAATTTTGTTAAGAATTCTCTTTTAATGATACTGCATGAGATGAGATGAAGATTTTAAAACCGGTCATTAAAGATTGTTTTTGTAGCAGTGACAATTACCTCTAGCTGATCACCAACGTTAATAACAAGAGCTTGAGGAATAATTGGAACTCTATACCATTGATTGTCCTTATTGAGGAATTGAAGACCTTCCACTTCTTTGTCTGGCAAGAGAGTTGTAAATGCTGATCCATCGGCATGAGGTTTGAGACCAAGAACCACATCAGGCCTTGGACATGGAGGCATATAGTTGAATCGGGCAAGCATTAATGCTTCTTCTCCACACATGTCCAGGAAGCAATTCTCTTCCAGATTTATTGATCTCGCATAGGCCTTGAGGAGGATTTGATATATCACTCCTAATTTCTTAGAATATTCATCTATAATTTCCCTGTTACGATTACCAAATATATACATACACACACAATGTTAACTTCTTGTATTGTTCAGACAAACTGGGGTCTTCTCTTTTCATTTTGTTCTCATTTTATATAATGTTTCTCCGGTTTCTATGGAACTGAGATGGCAGAAAAGTCCGGGCCTGATCCAGCCCAGTCTATGGGCCGGATCCTAGATTTAAAATCCCGCCTCGGTCCCAAGTCAGGGCCTGGTTTGGGCTTAAACAAAAAAAAACATATATATACTTTAATATGTTTATAGTATTTACATTTGTTTGTAGTATTTGAATTGTTAATTTATCGATGAAACTTTTGATATATTTGTGAATTGTCTTTGCATATAGTGTAAATGTATTTTATATTTGTATATTTTAATTTTTTATAAAAAAAAATGGGCCGGATAAAACCCAGGCCCGACCCAAGTCGTGTCGGGCTTTTATTTTCCTTACTGGACTTATCAAAGTCGGAGTCTGGCCCGACCTATTGTCACCCTTATATAGAGGAGTGATATGGGCTTTTGGATTTTATTTTTCTTTGTATGAAATAATATAATATTTATAACTTAAACCTTCCTTAATTTTATAAAAAAAAAAAAAGAAATTAAACGTTTCTCTAATATTTCATGTCTTAGTTTTTTTTTTTTTTTTTTTTTTTTTAATGAAAATAATGCTTTTTAAAAAAAATTTATCGTTTCCATTCTTGTCGTGTCCTAATATATTAGGTTACACAACTGAATTACCTAAAAGATTCGGGATTTTGAGGCCAAAATTTGAGTTGTCTTCGATCTTGGGGACTTATTGTAAGAACCAATCGATCAGTCCAATTGGGTGTTGGCTCGATGTCATTCCCATAGCCTTCAACGCTACCATCTTCTTTGGAATATTTCTGCTTCTTTTCCGGAATCACTGCCTTTAGAGATGAAATTTTCTGGTAATTCTTGGCCACTGGTGATGAGTTCTTGGACTGTTTTTAATGGTGTTTCTGTCGTTTCAGCCATAGTTTTGTTTACTGAAAGAAGCTCCACAATTTCTCCCAGATTGGACTTTTTTTGTGTCTCATTTTGGTGGTGACTAATTAAAGACTAATTTATAGCAACTCGTGTTCAAATCCTGGGCACATCTCTTGTGAATAATAAATTAATATATGTGGTTCTGGTTGAAGTCAAATGGACAGCTATTGGTTTAGCTTTAAATATGTTGGGTCAATATCTTGATATACAATTATACATACAATCATTAAATGATTTTTTTTTTTTTTTTTGTTTAGTTAACGAAAGGGGTCTTCATAGGGTTGGGTCAGACCCGACCGATGTCCAATATAAGTGAGTAAATATCATTTTGTTAATTTTAGTCTATTTATCCAAGTAGAAGCTACTGACATGTCTTAACAGCCTATAACTAATAGGGTGTTTTTTTTTTTTTTTAAATCGTTGGAAATCTCACCGTCAAATCACATCTCTTCCGGGCTTAAACGTTAGCAAGTAAAAACTCGAAACGCACACCTTGGATTCGAACCCAAGACCTGAAGGTAGACCCGGCCACGGTTTCCGGTTCGGAACGGAACCGAACCGGTTGGAACCGGAAGGTTCCCCGGTTCCGGTTTCGGTTCTGGAACCGAACCGGAAGGGGACCGGTGGAACCGTACGATTCCACCGGTTCGGACGGTTCCAACAGGACCCTACGACACGGCTCCCTGCCAAATAAAAAAAAAATTAAAAAATAAAAATTATTTTTATTATATAAAATATAAATTACTAATGTACCCCTAATAACGGTAATAAAACGGTTATATTTAGGGGCATTTTTGGTATCAAAAAAATTCTAAAATTCTATAAATATGATTCATTTTTCATAATTTCATCACACCAAATTCTCAACTCTCTCATTTTCTATAATTCTCTTATTCTCAATCTTACTTCAATACAATTCTCTTATAATCTTATATTCTTATTCTCAATCTCAATTCATTTAGTTGTTAATTTGTTATCATTCGCATCGCAATTATTCAATTTTCTTATTTTTCTTCCTAATTTCTCAAACGAAAAATGGCAAGCTCATCTGAGAACATAATGTCAAATATGCCAACCCAAGAGAGCGGCCCTAGTGTCAGTGCACAATCACGGAGAAGAGAAGTTAAGGCTCGGTTCTCTCGGATATTTTCAAAATTCATTTACTTTGGAACGCCTAGAAGATGGTTCACAACGAGCAATTTGCAACTATTGTGGGTTATCTATAAATTTTCTGGTGGATACGGCAATATGATCAAGCACATGGAAAAACATCATCCGGTTGAATTTGGCATTGATACGACGCAGACTCAAATGGCCAGGTACGCATCATCTAGTAGAGGTACGAGTAGTGTAGATTTATTTAAATATTCTGATGCAAAAATAGAGAAGAATTTGCGAAATTAACTTGTATGACACATCTTTCTTTAAGCTTTGGTGAAAAACTTCATTTTACTAATTACGTGCATAATGCTTTAAACCCTGCTGCATGTAGAATGACTCGAAACACAACAAAACGTCATATTTTCAAATTATATAAAGATGGTAAAATTATTTTAAATGAAATATTTAAAGAGATGAAATGTCGTATTTCTATATGTTCTGATATTTGGAGTGACCATTGGCAAACACACTCATACATGGGTGTGACTTGTCATTGGATTGATGCATCATTTACCATGCAAAAAAGACTTATTGCATTTAGAGTTTTTGATGACCCACATACTGCACATAATATTTATAGAATGATGAAGGTAATTTTTGATGAATATGGTTTAGTAGAAAAAATTTTAACAATTGGATTTGATAATGCATCTGCAAATACTGCATCCATTCATGATTTAAAATCCTTATGTGAACCAAATTTAGGGGGTCGATTTTTTCATATTCGTTGTACATGTCATGTCCTTAACATATGTGTGCAAGACAGACTAAAATTATTATCACCTTTCCTTGATCCAATTAAAACGGCACTTAACTGTATTTGGTCATATTCTCAAGTTAGGAGAGAATGGACCAAGTTTTGTAAAATAAATGGTATTAAACCGATTAAATTTTCAAGAGATGTTCCAACACGTTGGAATTCTACTTATTTTCTTTGCATTTCATTTCAATACAAAGATGCATTATGTAGTTTTTTTTTTCTCAACATGTTCAAAATATCACACTTTATCCTAGTCAATGGGATATTTGTGAATTTTTTTTAGATATTTTAAGAGTTTTTAATGATGCTACTTTAGTTTTTAGCGGTGTTTATTATCCTACACATCACATTTATTTCTTCTTGAGAGTTTGAATATTGTTGGCACTCTCGATGAGCATGTTGACAGTGACGACCCTAATGATATTGTTTTGCTTGAAGCCATTACTGCTATGAAGGTAAAATGGTTGAATTATTTTAGAGAAATTCATTTACTTTATCTTATTGCTGCTGTTTTTGATCCTAAATTTAAATTAGAAGGTTTGAATGGTGGTTTACAAGCTTACTATGGTTATTTAGGAATATTAGATGATGTTGATATTACGAGCATAATGACGAAATTAAGAAGTGATTTAATTATTTTATTTAATGATTATATTGTAAGATATAACTTAGGAACATTAGGTCAATCTAGTAGTAGCGAACCGGTAATTCAAACAAGACTTAGCGCAGAGGATCGTTGGTTATTGCAACGAAATAAAAAATCTAGGGATACGACAACTAATAACCCTGAATTAGATAATTATTTATCTACAAATTTTGAGTTTTCTAATGAAAGTTTATGCAGTAAAAAAGTTTTAAAATCCTTGAATGGTGGAACCGGCATCAAAATATATCTTGTTTTATCTATTATTGCTAAAGATCTTGGCAACACTTATTTCCACCGTTGCGGTTGAGCAAGCCTTCAGCTTGGGAGGTAATATATTGGAAGCTAGACGATCTTCATTACATCCAAGCACTCTAGAAGCAACAGCTTGTGTGGATGATTGGACTCGAGCTGATCTGAGACAACAAGAAGATGCCCCCGATGATTTTGAAGATTTGTTCGATAATGCTTCTGCAACAAGTGCAAGCGGAACCGGAGCCGAATGATCAACTGATAATGATGATTGATAATTGTAAAATTATAATTTACAAAGGGGATATGTCTAAAACTTGTAATGGAACTACGTGAGCTTTGATTCCTCTCACCCTTGGAGGATACGTAGGCAACTTAAATTTTTAAAAATTTAAGCTCAAGCTCTTCAATGTAATAAATTTTTTTTATTTATAAAATTAATCTCATTTATTTTAATTAATTTTCAAAAAAAAAAAATCTCTGAACTAGAACCGAACCGTTCATGGGTTCAACTAATATCATGATATTTATTCAACTTATAAAGACTAATTTATATATATATATTAGAACCGAACCGTTTCTATATTGTTTGTCGCAAGAAAATAGCGACGAAAATATATCATTCATCGCTAAAGTTACGACGAAAATTTATCCCGTCTCTATATAGCGATGCAAAATTTTTTCTCTAATTAGAGACATAATAGTTTTCCGTCGCTAATTAGCAACCGAATTTTCCGTCTCTCTGCTCACAATTAGTCGGAGGATAGTTTCCGACGGAATAGCGACGAAAATTATTTCCATCTCTATATATAGCGACACAATTATATTATGTCGCTAAATATAGCGACGGTATTAATATTTCGTCGCTATATTAGCGACGCTATTATATTTTGTCGCTATAGTTTGCGACGGTATTAATATTCCATCGCTATTTAGAGACGGAATATTCCGTCGTTATTTAGAGACGAAATTTTATTTTCATCTCAATAAATAGATACAGATTCAAAAATTCATCGCTATTCCGTCTTTTTCCCGCTATTTCATTTCTGCCACTATTAGTTACAGAATTTTGTACGCTCTCACTGACCATACTATTAAATATGTATTTTCTATACTTTGATAAAATCAGACAACACTGTATCAAAATAAGAGAACACGGATTTTCGCAAAGCTTATCTGAGTCTACAACAGGCTCTATAAACTAATATATCAAAATATGATCTTAGCAGAATACAAACTCTAGGGTCATTCTAGAATGAACTCTTCAAACAAAGAAATCACAACGGATCTCTCATTCGAAAAAATCATTCAGGAACGCCACTTTGCATTCTTTAGCCAAAATACATAGTTTAATATCAACATTAACAAACAGATATTTAATTATTCAATTATTGCGACTAGAGACAAGTTTTCTCAGAATCTACAATAAATTACTGAGTATAACTTTTCTCACTGTCATACTATAAATGTCAAACCTTTAATAGGCTCACTTTGCTTTTGCTACTCAAACAATTTACATTTTTATTAACTATTTATAACGAAAGCTTAATCAAGTTCAAAACTTGATCGTAATAAGCTATGAACAATTTTATATCTATGGTTCAATGGTAACTTCCGAAATCGATATCAAATATCGCTTCCACTATAAGTTATATGATAATTTTCTTAATAAGAAAATAATAAAACCATTAAGTATCAAATACTTTTGTAAATGATTCTGACATCCTATTAAACTTATACGAATATTTCTAAGGGTTTTTTAATCTTATTAAATTACGTACTTCCATTTATAGTTTATCACTCTCACATTTGACTTCAATAAGTCAAGTCTTTTCTTCAATTGTTAACATCTGATGTTACACACCAAGTAATAAAATAATTATATTACTCGGGATAGTGGAAAAGATATTCTATCAAATAAAATATAATATTCTATTTGTTGTGATATTTTTATATCGTACCGCAAGTGTACGGTGTCAAGTTTTAGTATAAATCAGTGAAAGAGTGTCGAACCCACAGGGATTGCGTTAACTCGCATTAAGTACTACAATTGATAATTCTAACTTTATTTAGACGATAATTAATCAAGATGTGAATAAATAAATAAATATAAAAATAATAAAATAGGAGGAACTAATACGATAGAGATTCTGGATTCTGATTTCACCTAGCTGTCTCCTATGTATTTGTCATGCCAATTAATCTTTGTTCAGTTATATTATTTATAAGTCAAGATCCTAAAATATTCACTCCCTCTCTCGAGTGCCGAGTGAAAATATCATCAACTATAGACTTCGATATCTCTATAAAATTCCAATAGTTAACAACTCATTACGATTTGTGATTCTATTTTAACGACTTCAAAGGAATACAGATTCTCTCGAACTCTATAAAATCCTAGGTTATATTCTCTAGATCTATTCAAAATCCCCTCTCTCGAGTGATAGATTCTAAACATTCATCATCTCAAATTGTGGCCAGCAATCAAGAAGCATTAAACTCAAAAGAATATAAATAATTAATAAAACTTCATTACAAAACTGATAAACAAAATACAAGGTTTAAGCATCAATTACACAATTCTCCAGAATTAAGGAGTAAATTCATGACAAAAGATAAAACATTGAATAATCAAGCCACGAATATAATGGAAATCATTAGAGTTTTAAGAAAGAAATAAGAAGATAAAACCCGAATTGAATCTCTTCCTCTCCGGATGTCACCGCCTTAATCTCCTCTTGTCGCTCTTCAATCCACTCCTTGGATCTCTAAAAATATGTGTTTCTGTGTTTTGTGCTCTGTATTAGCCTCCTATTGAGTATTGGACGAACCGTTATATTTATAGTGAAGGCAGGGAGTCTTTGGGTATCATTAGGATTATTGAAAACCCTAAAATTAAATCCAGGAATGCGCGTCTGATTCTTCCCGCAGCGCCGCGGCTCCCACTTAAGGCGCCCCGACGCCTAACTCTCTGGATATTATATTGAGAGCAAAGACCTTCAGGCGTCGCGGCTCTATTTCTTTGTATGTGTCCTGCGCAGCTTTCTTTAAATAATATAATAGGGCCCACGTGCAAATCCTTTAATAATTCTTCAAATTCATGCCTTGGTCAAAGATGGTGGCTTGTCTCACGCCACTTTTGTTACACAATGTTGGAAGATTGGGGGCCCACGTCCTTGCTTTTGATTTGGTCTTGGTGGCTTTCTTCCAATTTTGGGCGTTCTCTTCATTCTGGGCGCTGCAGCTCTTGTCAAATTGGCGCTGTGGCGCGTTGGCCTCTGGAAAATGTATGAGCAATGGGCACCGGGGCGCTTATTGTCTTTAATTTAACCTTGGCGCCATGGCGCCATATGTGTGTATCAAGTGGGCGCCATGGCGCCTTCATTGCAAGAGTTAGGCGCTGTGGCGCCTAATTATATGTGTCATGGTGCCAATGCTCCCGGTGATGTCCTGTGTTCCTGAAGTTCCCAAAACACGTGCAATTATTCCCAGATCCATATATTAATGCTCCTACAAATAAACATAAAATAAATTATAAATGATATTAAATAGCTCGAGTTATAACAAAATAATAAGCTAAAGATATTGGAATAAGTGGGTATAAACCACCACTTATCAAACACCCCCAAACTTAAGGTTTTGCTAGTCCCGAGCAAAAGATAAAAATAAAAACTAAATTTAAATTAACAAATAAAAATTACTAAATTAACTAAGCCACTTTCGTAGGGATCACGATTGCATTTAGCATATGCAACAAGCCTTTAAACCCCTAGGCGACCCTAGTGGACGAGTTATAGTCTCGTGAGGGCTTACAGCGACGACACCCACAAACGTCATTCACACACAATCATGCAAAAATTTAAACAAATAACCAAAGATAGTCCCGATAGTTGCACATAAAATTTTCCTCAAAGAAAGCTTATAAATGAAATTAGAGAAGCTTCAAAGTATGTATTTGCAACTCGAATCCAAATTCTTGAATAAATTATCTAAGCTAGACTCACGGTGTATGTGTGTGTGTAAAGGTTCATTCACAGCTTGATTCCTAAGTAAGCCAACTCAATGATTTCGTTTAGAAATTAGAATTGATGGGTCAAACCAACCTAGATATCTCAATTATGCTCTGTAATTGCTTTATTTCGTGTTCAGTATGGTATGATTTTTCTTTTCTTTTCTTGTCCCTTTTTCTTTTCTCATTTTGCACTCATTTTTTTTTCAACTCACCTACCCTTTAAGGTAGTATTTCTCCTCATGGTGGTCCTAATACTCGCCCATGGGTAGCTTCACGTTTATCGGTTATAGGTGGTTTATTTTCTTTCTTTAGAGACATTTTTCTTTTTCTTTTTAGCTATATCATACTTCATAACACTAGCAAATCAAGATAGATATCTAAGCAAACGGTCATTCATCGACATGCAATTTCTTCAACTGATCACCTTGTCAACTACTTAAGTTTTACTGCTGCTAAAAACCTATTTTTAAGTGCTTACGAGTCTAACATAGATCAATTATTCAAGGCATCAGATAAAAGTAAATTAGACACTTATCGTTTCTAAAATTTCACCCATAAACAAACAATATTATCACAAGATTTATGCTTTACTATCAAAGACTAAAACAATTTTTTTTTTCAATAAATTTAAACAACTTAATAGCAAGTAAACAACATGCACACACCCCCAAAATTAAAATTTGCATTGTCCTCAATGTAAGATAAATATCAAGAGCAAGAGTGAGGAACAACACTACCGTGCATTAGTTGATCAGACTCTTGCTGGTTGAATTTGGTTGCGCGGGCGCTGTGTGTCTCGTACTACCTGCATAAATAACATGCAAATATATAAATAGCACACAATAAAATAAAATAAAATAAAAAGTAAAGAAAATAATAATAAAAGAAATGCAAGGGTTGCCTCCCCGCTAGCGCTAAGTTTAACGTCTTCAGCCAGACGCAACCACCCAAATGGTTATGGTGGCTTAAAAGTAGTGAACCGGGTAATCTCATCTGTTTTCTTCTTTGGTATCCACCAGTTCTTATGACATGAAAAAAGACAGCTTGGCAGGCTGTGGTGATTTATCTATAGATGGTCCCCCATGATATGTAGATTTCCCTTCAATTGGAAATTTTGGACTGCACATTCGGCAAAATTGGCTCGGTTTTCTTTTTAATCTTCCAGGAATTATCTCTAAGTGAGAACTGGCCTTTATTTTCCTCTTTTTACGGCCCTTTGGGAGTGGTTTCGAGTTTAGCTGCAAAGAATTTTCCTTTATGCATGGCTGCATTATGCTCATAGGCTGTTGAATTACTGATTCACCCTGTCTGGTTTCAACTCCCTTTTCTACTGTATCTACCATGTGACATTCGGTATCACATTGAGGACTCGGCATGGCTCTGAAAACACTGAAGGTGATTTCTTCATATTGACCTCTCATTATCAATTCACCTTTGTTTTCTTCTTCAGTTATTGTTTCCTCCTGAAATCATTTCATCTTCTCTTCTTTACTGCCTAAGTCCTGAGAGGTGTCTTTAAATTCTTTTCTCGCCTACAAGTTATGATTTGACATTGCTCATTGGGGTTGACTTCAATATCATTCGGAAACACCCATGTCTGTTGATTGGCCATGGAAGAAACAAGCAACCCAATTTGTGCTTCTAAAGATTTCATATTTGCCTCTATATTGCCCATTCGTGTTTCGATATTATCCAGCATTGACTCATTCTTCTCAAACTTCTCTGAAGCTGTAGCTACAAACGTGATCATGAGGTCTTCTAAGGAAGGTTTCTGCTCAAGATTTGGATAATTGAAGCCATGAGGAGGTTGCAAAATGTTCTCCATATCAGCATATGAAAAATTCGGATGATAATAATTAAGCATATGACTGCCTCTACAATTGTTGAAGTTCCAATTGTTCACATACTGTACTTGTTCAAATCCTGCTCCTCTGTTGGATGAGAGCATTCCATTAGCAGAAGCAGCTTTAATAGACGGTTGGCCCATTTGATTTGTCAATACTGCTAGATGATTCGTGAGGGACGATACTTGAGCTATCAGTGCACCAATAGGATCTGCCATTGCTTCTTTTCAAATTCACCTCGTACGAAAAAAATCAAAAAAAAAAAAATAAAATAAAATAAGAAATAAAAACAAAAATAAAACTTAAGACAAAAATAAAGAAAATAAAATAAAATAAAATAAAATAAAATCTAAATTAAAGCTAAGATTACTTGGTAGTAGTATTAATGTGAATTAAACAAACAATCCCCGGCAACGGCGCCAAAAACTTGTTGTGATATTTTTATATCGTACCGCGCAAGTGTACGGTGTCAAGTTTTAGTATAAATCAGTGAAAGAGTATCGAACCCACAGGGATTGCGTTAACTCGCATTAAGTACTACAATTGATAATTCTAACTTTATTTAGACGATAATTAATCAAGATGTGAATAAAAATAAAATATAAAAATAATAAAATAAGAGGAACTAATACGATAGAGATTCTGGATCCTGATTTCACCTAGCTGTCTCCTATGTATTTGTCATGCCAATTAATCTTTGTTCAGTTATATTATTTATAAGTCAAGATCCTAAAATATTCACTCCCTCTCTCGAGTGCCGAGTGAAAATATCATCAACTATAAACTTCGATATCTCTATAAAATTCCAATAGTTAACAACTCATTACGATTTGTGATTCTATTTTAACGACTTCAAAGGAATACAGATTCTCTCGAACTCTATAAAATCTTAGGTTATATTCTCTAGATCTATTCAAAATCCCCTCTCTCGAGTGATAGATTCTAAACATTCATCATCTCAAATGTGGTCAGCAATCAAGAAGCATTAAACTCAAAAGAATATAAATAATTAATAAAACTTCATTACAAAACTGATAAACAAAATACAAGGTTTAAGCATCAATTACACAATTCTCCAGAATTAAGGAGTAAATTCATGACAAAAGATAAAACATTGAATAATCAAGCCACGAATATAATGGAAATCATTAGAGTTTTAATAAAGAAATAAGAAGATAAAACCCGAATTGAATCTCTTCCCTCCGGATGTCACCGCCTTAATCTCCTCTTGTCGCTCTTCAATCCACTCCTTGGATCTCTAAAAATATGTTTTTCTGTGTTTTGTGCTCTGTATTAGCCTCCTCTTGAGTATTGGACGAACCGTTATATTTATAGTGAAGGCAGGGAGTCTTGGGTATCATTAGGATTATTGAAAACCCTAAAATAAATCCAGGAATGCGCGTCTGATTCTTCCCGCAGCGCCGCGGCTCCCACTTAAGGCGCCCCGGCGCCTAACTCTCTGGATATTATATTGAGAGCAAAGACCTTCAGGCGCCGCGGCTCTATTTCTTTGTATGTGTCCTGCGCAGCTTTCTTTAAATAATATAATAGGGCCCACGTGCAAATCCTTTAATAATTCTTCAAATTCATGCCTTGGTCAAAGATGGTGGCTTGTCTCACGCCACTTTTGTTACACAATGTTGGAAGATTGGGGGCCCACGTCCTTGCTTTTGATTTGGTCTTGGTGGCTTTCTTCCAATTTTGGGCGTTCTCTTCAGTTCTGGGCGCTGCAGCTCTTGTCAAATTGGCGCCGTGGCGCGTTGGCCTCTGGAAAATGTATGAGCAATGGGCACCGGGGCGCTTATTGTCTTTAATTTAACCTTGGCGCCATGGCGCCATATGTGTGTATCAAGTGGGCGCCATGGCGCCTTCAATTGCAAGAGTTAGGCGCTGTGGCGCCTAATTATATGTGTCATGGTGCCAATGCTCCCGGTGATGTCCTGTGTTTCCCTGAAGTTCCCAAAACACGTGCAATTATTCCCAGATCCATATATTAATGCTCCTACAAATAACATAAAATAATTATAAATGATATTAAATAGCTCGAGTTATAACAAAATAATAAGCTAAAGATATTGGAATAAGTGGGTATAAACCACACTTATCACTATTAAATAGAATATACTATTCTATTAAATAGAATAAATGATAAACTTTTACTTGTACCTCAGAAGCGGAAGTACTTTTCAATTATATAACAATTATACAAAATAAAGATTCAAATCTCAAACTTTTCAGAATTAGAATTTTCTACCTATATATATTATATACGTAACAAATGCTAGAAACTTAAGTTGGCATCTCAAGAACCTTTCACCTAAAATTAAGGGATCTTTTGTTTCCTGCCATGATATAAGTCTCTAGCTAGAAGCCTAGATCCATTTCATTTTTTATTCACTTAAAGTTATCTTTTGATTCAACACTGTGATCAATAAGGTGGAAACCTTGAACAGTGACAAACGGTTCTTTTTAAAAACAGTGCATATAGTGAAACATAGGTACAAAAAATAAATTAGGGCTGAAAATACAAACCTCCCACCAAATATCTTGGCAAGCCAACCCCCAGGCAATTGACTCAATGCATAACCCCAAAAGAATGAAGACTGGACCAATCCAGCCACTGATGAATTCCATCCAAACTGGTGTGACATTGGAATTATAGCAATACTCAAGTTCACCTATAACATATTCAATAAACAAAATTTAATCACCTCAATAAGAAACTCAAGACCCCAGTAACTAAAGCACATATTTAATCAAATGCCAAAATATATTAAAAGTGCCATGATTATCACTTGTAAAATATTTTACCTTATCCATGTTGCAAATAACAAAGGCAAGCGAAGTAGTTCCAATAAGTTTGTATCTTTGAGGGATATTCTTCCACGGCGGCCAATTCCAAGCCTGACCCACTTCTTCAGACCCGCCCGAAACTGAACTCGGTTCATCCACTCGTAGACCGGTAACCACCCCATCAAGCTTGCCAGTTTCTTTGACATCCTCTTTCTCCTTGATGCTACATGAAACTCTCAATCTCAGGCACCCATTAGAGGGATATAAATGAAACTTCTGCCGCTTGAGTGAATTACTTTTGCTAAAGATCAATCTCTCTGAGCTTGTATTACTATTATGAGTAAAAAACACAAAATTTATTAGCTCCCAGTGTAAATTTGGCCATTTTTTTGTTAATAAAAAAACGAACAGGGGTTTTGCTGTTCTGTAAGAGAAAGATATAATAGAGAAGCACAACCAATCATTACAGCCCACGTCACAACTCAGTGGACCCCACCAAAGGACAGCAATGGCGAAATATTCGTATAGATTCCAAGTTAAATTAATCAGAGCCACAAACCAGCTCTTTCGTGGCCACTGCAAATCCTTGCAAGCAAATTCACTTATTACTTCCTCGGTGTATTAAGGTCATAATAACGTAAATAATATACATAAATACTTATACGTCACAGATAATTATAAATAATAAATTAATCACAACAAATTTACAAATTAATCCACACCCAGAAGACTTTCACGTCGGGACCGATATTTAATCATTCATTCACTCTTAACTCTAATACAATCAACTACACTCTTAATCTATATATATATATAATATAAAGTACGAATTAAATATAAACCAATCAAATCATAAATTATTGACCAATTGAAAAATTCTAAATAGAGAAAAATCACTTCGTATATAGACATCACTCAAAATTCATTAATAGAGAAAACTTACGACTAACCGGCAAAATTTTTGTCTACTCAATTACCTTAATCATGATAACTTGAAGCAACTCTTTAAACTTGTAACAAGCAGCCTTATTCAGAACTCCGAAGATCCTTTACTCGAACTCTATCTACTGAACTCGCTCTTCAATTATTGAAATTCTGAAGACCAATCTTCACTGAAGATTTTGGGTATTAGTTCGGCATGGTGTGTTGATGGTTAAATAAGGGGGAAACTCAAAGAAGAAGACAATGGGTTAATCTTTAAAAAACAATATATCATATATAGTTTAGCAATGTAATTCCCATAATAGTAAAAATGTGGCTAACAAAACTTTATATAGGTTAGGTTGTCCAAGTCTTAAAAAATAAGATAGCATACACGCGTATTTTTCTTGATATCGCATTCTTGTTCGAACGTATTTTGAATGTGTTGTACTCTGGACGTTTGGATGCCATTGATAACGATTTGAAGATATCTTCACACAACACTTCAATGACTGATATTTAATTGCCCAATAGTTATTCCAATGACTAATATGATTGTTGTTACTCACTGTGAAAATATAATGATGTGGAACTTAAATAATTAAGTTCTTTTATGTAATTACTTAGAGTTTAGTCGCCTAATTATTTATTCCGCGACTAAATTTATATATAGTCGCAAAATATAGATAACAGTGAGACAATATCTTGAAGAATAGAGCTTCAAATTACGTGACTAAATACTCAATTTAGTCATACAATGATTTATTTACTAACTAAAATATATTAAGTCATGAAATAGTTGGTCACTAAAACATAGTTTTCTTGTAGTGTTCATTGGATAGAACTTTTGAACGCCCGTCAAATGAACATCAAACTCTAAACTGAAATCCATCGTTGGAACGAGATAATTAACGAACAATCTTCAAACGCTGTCATCTTGAACTTTGTCCAAATAACTCGAAATCTTTTCTAATATATTATAATTCAATTGGATAAGTTTTTACATGAAATTTACCAATATTTAAAACTCAATATTCATAGAGTGATTTGGAGTTTTGTGTGTATTAAATGTTCATGATTCATGGACAATGGTGACCGTCATGGTAAGTACGTCATCTAACATAATGGATGCATCGACCGTTATCCAATGAAGAATCACCCACATGTTAGGCATATATATGAAATTTCATATCACTTAGAGGGAATGTTGGTGATATGTTTATAAATAATGGATTTTTTTAATTAATTAGACATGTTTTAGATTATTTTGGATGGATCCGAAATCCACTTCAAGGAGAAAAAGATTTTGAAGGAATTTTTCTTGAAAATCATGCCATTAACCTTAAAAAAAAAAAAAAAAAACATAATATGTTCCTCTTATTCTTTTTACAAGCAGTTCTGAGGAACAAATAACCACAACAAGAAGAAAGGTAAGCAAACTAAAGCATTGCTGCTTCTATTGGTTTCTTCCCTCCATGGAGAATGATATATTCAAAGTACAAACGATAGTAGTTTTTCACCTTCTTGTACAATCTTGGCATCGCCTCATTCACCACTCCATTAACTGGTTCAATCTCTTTTTCAGGATCTGGACCACAAAACACAACTAAAGAAATTCTTTCCTTTTCTGAATTTGTCACCACTCTGTGTATTGGGCTCTTGAATATCCCATTACTCATTATCTGTATGCATCATGCACACACCTATTAATAACTAGAAATTCAACACTTTGTTAATTAATTTGTCATCCCAATACTTTTTTTTTTGAAATCGTTGGAAACACTACCGCCAAACCACCATTTCTGGGTCTAAGCGGAGCAGGTAAAACCCCCGGCTGTTTCTGACTTTTACAAGAAACGCACTCCCTGAATTCGAACTCAAGACCTCAAGATGAGATCCTGAGTTCTACACCACCAATAATCAACAAGTACATATAATTTTGTAAAGAATTCTCTTTTAAAACCGTCATTAAATTAAAGATTGTTTTTGTAGCAGTGGCAATTACCTCTAGCTGATCACCAACGTTAATAACAAGAGCTTGAGGAATAATTGGAACTCTATACCATTGATTGTCCTTATTGAGGAATTGAAGACCTTCCACTTCTTTGTCTGGCAAGAGAGTTGTAAATGCTGATCCATCGGCATGAGGTTTGAGACCAAGAACCACATCAGGCCTTGGACATGGAGGCATATAGTTGAATCGGGCAAGCATTAATGCTTCTTCTCCACACATGTCCAGAAAGCAATTCTCTTCCAAATTTATTGACCTCGCATAGGCCTTGAGGAGGATTTGATATATCACTCCTAATTTCTTAGAATATTCATCTATAATTTCCCTGTAACGATTACCAAATATATACATACACACACAATGTTAACTTCTTGTATTGTTCAGACAAACTGGGGTCTTCTCTTTTCATTTTGTTCTCATTTTATATAATGTTTCTCCGGTTTCTATGGAACTGAGATGGAAGAAAAGTCCGGGCCTGATCCAGCCCAGTCTATGGGCCGGATCCTAGATTTAAAATCCCGGCTCGGTCCCAAGTCAGGGCCTGATTTGGGCTTAAACAAAAAAAAAACATATATATACTTTAATATGTTTATAGTATTTACATTTGTTTGTAGTATTTGAATTGTTAATTTATCGATGAAACTTTTGATATATTTGTGAATTGTCTTTGCATATAGTGTAAATGTATTTTATATTTGTATATTTTAATTTTTTATAAAAAAAATGGGCCGGATAAAACCCAGGCCCGACCCAAGTCGTGTCGGGCTTTTATTTTCCTTACTGGACTTATCAAAGTCGGAGTCTGGCCCGACCTATTGTCACCCTTATATAGAGGAGTGATATGGGCTTTTGGATTTTATTTTTCTTTGTATGAAATAATATAATATTTATAACTTAAACCTTCCTTAATTTTAAAAAAAAAAAAAGAAATTAAACGTTTCTCTAATATTTCATGCCTTAGTTTTTTTTTTTTTTTTTTTTTTAATGAAAATAATGCTTTTTTAAAAAAAATTTATCGTTTCCATTCTTGTCGTGTCCTAATATATTAGGTTACACAACTGAATTACCTAAAAGATTCGGGATTCTGAGGCCAAAATTTGAGTTGTCTTCGATCTTGGGGACTTATTGTAAGAACCAATCGATCAGTCCAATTGGGTGTTGGCTCGATGTCATTCCCATAGCCTTCAACGCTACCATCTTCTTTGGAATATTTCTGCTTCTTTTCCGGAGGAAGAGCAAAGAACTGCTTGCTAACTTCACGGATTTTGTCCAGAAATGCAGCTTCTATTCCATGATTGATTGCCTGAAACTCCACAAATATCCAAGTTCCAACATCAACATGTTTGTGACACTAGGCCTCTCACGAATCGGAAAACGAAAGAATATTTGATTTGCTTTTAAAATTACAAATATCATATGTAATACATGAGAGTCAATATATGTTAAATACAAAAGCAAATCAAATATGGTGTTGAATCAATTTTATTACTGCATAAAATTTTAAACAAAAATGTGGCAAATAGTAATACTAGACCTGGAAGCAGCCCCAGATGCAGAGAGCTGAGCTGAGTTTCTCAAGTTCTTGTGAGCAGGATGATGGAGAAGTCAGGAGACCAATATCAATTATTGGAATATCCACAAGGGGCAGAGAAGCATCAAAAGTCCCAGAATCACTGCCTTTAGAGATGAAATTTTCTGGTAATTCTTGGCCACTGGTGATGAGTTCTTGGACTGTTTTTAATGGTGTTTCTGTCGTTTCAGCCATAGTTTTGTTTACTGAAAGAAGCTCCACAATTTCTCCCAGATTGGACTTTTTTTGTGTCTCATTTTGGTGGTGACTAATTAAAGACTAATTTATAGCAACTCGTGTTCAAATCCTGGGCACATCTCTTGTGAATAATAAATTAATATATGTGGTTCTGGTTGAAGTCAAATGGACAGCTATTGGTTTAGCTTTAAATATGTTGGGTCAATATCTTGATATACAATTATACATGCAATCATTAAATTATTTTTCCTTTTTTTTTTTTAGTTAACGATAGGGGTGTTCATAGGTCGGGTCAACCAGCAACCTGACCCGACCCCGATGTCCAAATATAAGTGGGTAAATATCATTTTGTTAATTTTAGTCTATTTATCCAAGTAGAAGCTACTGACATGTCTTAACAGCCTACAACTAATATGATGTTTTTTTTTTTTTGAAATCGTTGGAAATCTCACCGTCAAATCACATTTTCCGGACTTAAGCGTAGCAAGTAAAACTCGGAAACGCACACCTTGGATTCGAACCCAATACCTCAAGGTGAGATCCTGAACCGTACACCATCAAACCACGCCCATTGGGGACAACTAATATGATGATATTTATTCACTTATAAGACTAATTATATTTATATATATATATAATAAATCTTTTAAAAATAATTGTAAAAAATACAAAACTTATAGGTCTAAAAAATTCGTTATCTTTATTTTTTAAAAATGGTTTCACTTTTAGACTAGGACTAACAAAATCATAGTAAGGACTAAAAAGAATATTACCCTTTATATTTTCCTTGCAATATTAATGACGATGAGTCTATATAATGGGATACAATATAACATAGGATTAGGATTTAGGAATGTGGGGGCCTAACAATCAATCAAAAATTAAAAACATAATTGGAGAACAATGGCCACTACAAGAAAACTGTGAATTAAAGACAGAAATATTCGTCGTTATTCCGTTGCTATTGGACATTTAGCGACGGAATAGAGACGGATAAATTCCGTCTTTATATTGTTGGTCGCAAGAAAATAGCGACGGAAATATATCATTCATCGCTAAAGTTAGCGACGAAATTTTATTATGTCTCTATATAGCGACGAAAAATTATGTCTCTAATTAGCGACGAAATAGTTTCCGTCGCCAATTAGCAACATAATTTTCCGTCTCTATATAGCGATGGAACATTACGTCGCTAATTAGCGACGGAAAATTACATCTCTAAATAGAAACGAAATTTTTCGTCGCCAAAGAGAGACGGAAATTCCGTCTCTAATATTCCGTCGTTAATTAGCGACGGAATGTTCTGTCGATATATGGAGACGGAAATTGACCGGCGTAAACACACACGTATAACGCAAGCGCACGTATCGTTCAAGTAGTATAAAAATATCGATCCCACGAGGACTTAATATCTAAACTATTAATTTTATGAGGTCAAATGATTACTAGTATCTAACAGGTTGATTGATTGATTTGAACTGGTGACGATTCTAAATTTAAAAGCAAGTAAATAAAATTGTCGAAAATAGGTTTTAAGAAAATTCAATATTAAAAACTATCTAGGATTGTGATTTCTTCCAATATCATTTTAAAGATGAAGTGGTTATCTTAGAGTTGAATAAAATATTGATTTATTAACCTGGAACACTAAATTATGTAAAAGTCTCTTCCGATGGTCAACTACGATGAAACTTTTTCACCGGTAGCAATGCTTAAGTCTATCCGGATTTTGCTTTCTATAGCTGCGTATCATGACTACGAGATTTGGCAAATGGATGTCAAAACGGCTTTTCTAAATGGATTTCTTGATGAAGAAATTTATATGGAACAGTCGGAAGGTTTCACATCCAGCGAAACCTCGGGTATGGTATGTAAGCTTAAGAAGTCCATTTATGGACTTAAACAAGCTTCACGAAGTTGGAATCTTCGATTCGATGAGATTATTAGATCGTCTGGTTTTCTCAAGAATTCGGAAGAATCCTGTGTGTATCAGAAGGCCAGTGGGAGCATGGTCGTATTTTTAGTCCTATATGTTGATGACATCCTAATCATTGGGAATGATTTAGGTATGTTGCAAGGCGCGTCAAAGCGTACCTCTGTAAGAATTTCTCCATGAAGGACCTGGGAGAAGCTTCCTATGTTTTAGGGATAAAACTCTATAGAGATAGACAAAGGAGGCTGATTGGGTTATCCCAATCAACGTACGTAGATAAGATCTTGGAACGGTATATCTTTGGTAACTGTAAGACATCAAACATACCGTTCAGACATGTGATTCATCTTTCCAAGAAGATGTGTCCACAAACAGAAGATGAGAAGGTTAGAATGTCTAACCAACCTTATGCTTCATGTTTGGGTAGCATAATGTATGCCATGTTATGTACGAGGCCTGATATCAGTTTCGCTGTTAGCGTAACTAGTCGATATCAGTCCAATCCAGGTAATGACCATTGGATGGCCATTAAACATATCCTAAAGTATCTTAAAGGTACTAAGGATAAGTTAATAGTTTATGGAGGAAACGAACTGTAGGTTAATGGGTATACAGACTCCGATTTCCAATCGGATCCCGATGATAGAAAGTCTACATCTTGATTTGTCTTTACCCTTAACGGAGGTGCAGTTTGTTGGAAGAGTTCCAAACAGGGATCGACAGTTGATTCCACCACTAAGGCGGAATATATTGCAGCTTCTGAAGCTGCAAAAGAGGCTGTGTGGATAAAGAACTTTATCACAGAATTGGGAGTTGTCCCAAGTATCGAGAATGGGATTCCGTTATACTGTGATAATACTGGAGCCATTGCGCAAGCAAAGGAACCGAGGGCGCATCAGAAGTCGAAGCATGTGGAACGCAAGTACCACATCATTCGAGAGATCGCGTCGCGAGGGGATATTGTCGTGTGCAAGGTACCGAGTGAAGATAATGTAGCAGACCCGCTGACGAAGGCCATACCTCCGAAGCTGTTTGATAAACACGTGGAGTCGATGGGTATTAGATACAATCGATATTGGCACTAGAGCAATTGGGAGATTTTGTTGGGGTTGGTGCTCAGAGCTCCAATTCCCGGTTGTATTTCTGTTAAATACTTATGTAAAACATTATTATTATGAACAATATATGCAGTTTCTATAATATAATCTATCTTTCTATATGGTAAAGACGTAATGACCCGAGAATGATTAGTCATGATACAGTTGCAAAAGCGTCGCAACGGAAATTGAGAAGTATCATCACGTTGTCATTCTCAGACAGTTCCTGGTCAAGGTTTACACAACTTGGTCAGTATAGTAAACCCGTTGAGACCGGTACATGTCGTATACTGGAATATATGATTCCAATGATTTCTCAATGAACCATTAGTCTTGGAGACTATTATAGACGTGTAGGTGTTTATAGCGGATAAACACTGAACGACTCACCGAAGATTCTTAATGGATGGTACACCAGCGTCAATAAGAATCTTCTTGGGTTGAGTAGCACTTGTGATTCTTAGACTTGAGATGCCATTGTGGGCACATGAGACATCTTCTACACTTAGACGGCAGTCACGTCACCGATCTATTTAGATCAGACCTCCGCCTGTTCGTTGGGTGTAGATAGATCCTCAGGGTGTCCTATGTGTATCAAGAAAGGATCGGTCAGTTCTGTGTATCAGAGCATAGGTAGTCCATATGATTAGCAATCAGATAAAACCATGGGCCCGTGGTAAAGTTTAGAAGCTAGTTCTAAACATTCTTTTGAGATTGCTAATAGAATAGTCGACTGGATAATCCCGATAGAGATTTGACGTTTACATCTATATCTTTGGGATTTATCCGGATACCTGTGACAGAGGAATTATACATTTGCCATGACCTCGACCTGTATGGTTCAGCGTGATTATCCGTGATCGTCATAATCTACGGGTGGATAGATTATGGACACGAAATTTGATTTCGTGACGGATATACCTGAATCTAGAGAGTATCAATAATGAAACATACTCGTAGAGCACTAGAGCAACATTAATAAATAATATTGATTATTTATAAAGTCGTTTAAAGGTTAAACGCAAGATACGTGCTAAAAGGACTAGATAGTCATTTGCCTAATTATTGTGTATTTACATTTAATACTTGATTAATTTAAATACACATTAATTAATAGTCAAAATGAGTTATTTGACTTATATCCTAAATGAATATATGTTTTTAATATTTAATGTAAATATTATATATATATTTAATATATTTGTATTTGATTAATTAATTAATTATTTAATTGTTAAATGATTAAATTAATTAAAATATAAATATCTTATGTTAGGATATTTGAAGTAAATGACATTAGTTGCAATTGTTGACTTTAATAAAATATCTAATAAAGTTGTTTTTTGATATTTATGCAAGTTGATTAAATGATAATTGAAATGAAATTGAAATTACAATTTCTTGTATTTGCCTTTGATTTTCGGCCAAGGTGAAAATGTTACAAGTATATATTGTTTTTCATTTCATTTAATTGTTAACCTAATACACTTTTACAAAAAGAAACTCCATTGAAGAAGCCAAAGGAAGTTTGTGAGAAGAAAGATAAAACATCAAAAACTTGGATTTTTAGTAAGTTTCTTGAACTTGTTATTAGTAAGGAATTTGTTCCTTAGGTTCTAGGCTTTAATATATGATATTCTTAGGATGTTTCTTTGTTTGTTCCTTGTGGTTTTTGTTGATGGAAGTTTTGGTGAAGTGTGAAGCATGTATGATGAAGGAAGTGAATGACTATTGTAGTAACAAACTTTCTTTTAAGGTTTTGGAAACCATGTTGCTAATCTAGAGTTGTTGACCCACTCTTAGATGACCTAGATTTGATCTTGAGTTGTTTCATTGTGTTGAGACTTGGATTGGATGGAAGAATGATGATTGAAGTAATTGATTTAATGTATTTGGTCTAATTTGTCCAATTTGTGAAAATTGAAAAATTAGGGTTCATGACTAATTCCAAATTTGGGGCTTTTCATATATGTTGAGCATTTGGGTGTGTATATGATGCACATAAAGTTTCATGTTGATTGGATTTCATTTGGATGAGTTTTGGAGCATGAAATGACCAAATGGTCAAAATGGGCACCAAATGGTGCTCACGGCATTGGAGTTAGAAAATGGGGATTTTGGATGTTTTGGTGTTTTGATGTTTTGAACATGCTAAGTTCATCTTAGAAATGATTTAGAATCATTCAAAATTGATTAGATCAATTTCGGACTAAAATGGACAAAGATACAAAGTAAGGGTAATTTGGTAATTTCACTTGAATATGATTCATTTGAAATTTTGTTTTCATAATTTGATTATTGGGCAATTAAATAAATATGTTTATTTAATTAATCCAAGAAAAAGTTTTGAAATCTGAAAATCGGATTTTCACCGCTTCCGCTGCGTTACCGGATTCACCCCCTAAAAACCCCTTCAGTCTCTTCTTGCCATTTTCTTTGTACAATTTGGCATCATCAAAAGGCTGATTGTGAAATTCCTAAAATTCGTTGAGCTGGTGGAGCTTTTTCTCTTCTGTTGCTTGTAGTGCAAGAATTGGCTCCTTCAGTACAAAAAATGCTTTATCTTTAGGCTTTATAGGCAATTGACATGTTTTAAGTTTGTCAGTAGAACTTTGTCTTTCATCAGAGTTCTGAATGGTACTGTGTATCACATCGAGTTTGAAACATTCCTCCTTCTTTTCATCATCTGGGAAATTCATGGCCTTGAAAACATTGAATGTTACTTATTGGTCATGTACCCTCATGGTTAATTCTCCTTTTTGTACATCAATAATGGTTCGACCTGTAGCCAAGAATGGTCTCCCAAAGATGATTGGCACGTCTGCGTCTTCCTCCATATCAAGGACAATAAAATATGCTGGGAAAATGAATTTGTCAACCTTGACCAGCACATCCTCAACTACGCCTCTTGGAAATACGAGCATTCTATCAGCAAGTTACAGTGAGACTGAAGTTGGCATTGTTTCTCCAATCTGTAATTTCCTGAAAATAGAAAAAGGCATCAAGTTAACACTCGCACCTAAATCACACAAAGCCTTACCAAAGTTATGTTCTCCTATGACGCAAGGAACAATGAAACTGCCAGGATCTTTCAACTTCGGGGGAAGTTTCCTCTGAATGATAGCGCTGCATTCTTCTGATAATGCTACTGTCTCGTATTCTCCCAATCTCCGTTTTCGTGAAAGAATATCTTTCATGAATTTGGCATAGGTGGGCATTTGTTCCAACGCTTCTGCAAATGGAATGTTGATATGCAGATTTTTGAAGATCTCCAGGAACCGAGAAAACTGCTTGTCCAATTTGTTCTTCTGAAGACGTTGAGGAAAAGGTGGAGGTGGAATGATCTGTTCTTTTTCCTTTGCTTCTTTTTAATTTCCAACCGGCCAATATAGCGGTATCCTCATTAAGTCAGATTTTAAATAGTTTATATTTTATATTTAAGGGAGATTAATCTAGATAGCAATAATAAAAGCTTTACCTTTTATCCCAGCAAATGGGAGTTACCTCCTCATTACTTGAAAAATAAAAACTGCAAAAGTAAAGAAAGAAAAGGTTTGTGCGTAAAAGTAAATTGCGGAAAGTAAAAACTGAAAAGTAAAGAAAGAAAATGCGAAAGCGGAAATTAATTACTGGAAGCTGTAAATAAACAAACAAGATACAATCTTCTTATTATTCATTAGGAATTTCAAAGAAGAAAGTATGAATTTTACAAATGAAATGGCTTGGTATTTATAGGCAAAATTTTGCCTATATCAAATCATCCATCAAATTCTCCACCAAATCCATTATTAATTTCTCCACTAATTACTCCACCAAATCCATAATTGCTCCACTAATTTCTTATCTTGTTTGGTGTTGATTTGATAATTTTTATTAATTTATATTTTGCTTTGAAAATGATTGATAATGACTTTAATAATTACACATCACACACTTCTGGATGGTTCATCAATTTAGGTCATAAACTCTTCAGAATTCGAAAATATTTTCTCTTTCAAAGTTGTAGATCTTTGAGTCTTCTTTAATCTGGCACTTGAATCCGCTCAATCCGATATCGGAGTAAAAAGTTATGCCCAAAATACGACAGATGCGCAAAATTGGAATTCCCAAAACTGCACTTCGTCAAAACGCCATTTCAAGTTTCCAATCTCCAAAATTAATATATCAAGTCCAATAATTGCCCTTATTTGACCCATATTTCATCCTAAATGATTTCATTGAGACCCGATATTATTTTATCTGCAAAATAAACTAAAACACATCAAAACGTTCATCAAACCCGAGAAACTAAACAAAATATTAAGTTAAAGGGGTGGTAAATATTGATATATTTTCCGCTCATCAAAATTCCGTTTCTAATCTGTCTCTATTTTCCTAGGAACTTTTTTTTTAATAAAATTATTATTTTTTAAGAAATTAATTTTATTTTAAACAATATTATTAATATTAGTACATAAAATTATAAAATAAATATATTAATTACTTAAATTATAAAATAAACACAACAAATAGTAAAATAAAAATTTTATTATATAATGTTTAAAAAATTACAATATAAAAAAAAGACATATAAGTTAATATTTCTTATCTCTCTGCTCACAATTAGTCGGAGGATAGTTTCCAACGGAATAGCGACGGAAACTATTTCCATCTATATATATAGCGACAAAATTATATTATGTCGCTAAATATAGCGACGACATTAATATTCCGTCGTTATATTAGCGACGCTATTATATTTCATCGCTATAATTAGCGACGACATTAATATTCCGTCGTTATTTAGAGACGGAATTAAAATTTTGTCGCTATTTAGAGACGAAATTCTATTTTCGTCTCAATAAATAGAGGCGGATTCAAAAATCCATCGCTATTCCGTCTTTTTCCCGCTATTTCATTTCTGCCACTATTAGTTACAGAATTTTGTCCCGTCGTTAAATTCTGTAGCTAATGTTGTAATCCATTTCAATTCCGTCGCTATTCCGTTTCGAAAAGTTGAAACGGAGTTTTCCGTCGCTAATTTCCATCGTTAATTCTGTACTTTCTTGTAGTGGGTATACAATTTAATTAAAATTAACAGTTGTGTTAGGTCATGAATGTTGGCAAATTTTGTTTCAAAATATGTTCAATTAAGTTGAATTATCTCTGGATATTTTTGAAGGCATTTGATGAGCTTCAACACTTTCGCATTTGAATTGTGTTTGAAAGGACGTTCTAACGCTACTTTCAAAGAGTTCGCATTCAAAGTACGTTCGAAATAAGGGTGAGTATCAGTTCTAGTTCTATTTGGAATCTTGTGGAACCGGATCGATTTTTCGATTTGGTTATAGTGTGGTGGGAACCAGAACCGAATTTGGAACCGATTTCTATATTATAAAATTAGTTTGTTGTTAAAAAATTTAAGGAAAATCTAAATTTCTTACTTAAATAATGTATATTTATCTCACCCAAATCCCAAATTAAACGTATATTAAACAAATAGAACATATTTACTTATCAATTATTATTATTATATTTTAAATGACTTTATAAGTAAAAAAAGCAGTTATTTTCCCAAAAACAACATCCTATTTTTACCTAAAATCAGCAGCCCTGCAGTGCCTAAAGCAACAGTTTTTTTGCCCCGGAAAATAGCTGCTATTTTCCTAAAAAAATATTATTATTATTTTTTAAAATGGAAAATAGGATAATTCGAAATCGGACCGGAAACGATTAGAGATCGATAAATATGATACCTTATTTAATTGGGTAGGTACCGGTTTAAAAAATCAGGAACTGATTTTTTCGAATAGGTTCTGGTTCCACTCGAAATCGAAATCGAAACCGATTTTACACACCTGTGGTTTGAAATGGCGTTTGAATGTTATGATACTTGTGAGAATTTGTGAAGAAAATGTTTATAAACATTTGCTTAATTTGAACTTACAAATGAAAGACCTTTATATAAGCATTTATACAACTAACATAATAAATACACAACTATTATATTAAAAACAACTACCAACTATACAATTACTAGCACAACACACAACTGCTACCAACTATACAATTACTAACACAACACACAACTACTAACAAAACACAACTAATATCTAACAT
>SKCR01053596.1:0-25611 GCA_019454045.1 Zanthoxylum bungeanum | reverse complement strand
GCTTCTAAAATGCCAATGGGCAATCTTGTGTTTAGGTCTTTTATCATTTGAAGTTGTTTAGCCATGTTATCGCAAAAGTGTAAACCTGTTGGGCCTTTTCAACTGGGACAAGTTTGCACCTCGCAATAGTATGATTGAATGCTTTAAAATGATAATGGGCCGACTTATATATTTCATGCATCACACGCATCTCATGTATCTCATGCATACACGCATTATGTTAACCCCTGTAGCGAACCCGAAGTTAAACAAGCGAACTAAAACCAACAAAACACTGATTTCTGACTTTTCCCTTCCGACGTCCTTTTCCCGCGACCTCCACAACTTAAAAGGTAGTGCCTCTAAATAAGACTCATCATAGGGACTTACATGCAAAAATGCAGTGCCTACAGTCGCCCCCATTTTGATGGGACTTGTGCAGTGTGTGACAATGACAATCCTATCAAAGTTGTGCAATGCATTTTTACTTACCTGGCTTGCCAGCTGCCAGCTGACTTGTCTGCTGCTTTGAGCTGAGTTGATGACGTAATGGACCTCGACCCTGGGACGCATCCCAATAACTGCAACCGACAACGGGGGCCTCGACCCTGGGACGCATCCCAATATCGCTGACAATGTGGGTCACGACCCTGGGACGCATCCCCAAAACTGATGATGCAGGGGGCCAACGACCCTGGGACGCATCCCGATAACTGCAACCGACAACGGGGGCCTCGACCCTGGGACGCATCCCGATAAAGTTGACAATGCGGGTCACGTCCCAATCGCATCCCAAAACTGCTGATGATGTGGGTCATGACCCTGGGACGCATCCCTAAAACTACTGATGATGTGGGTCACGACCCTGGGACGCATCACCAAAGCTGCTGATGATGTGGGTCACGACCCTGTGACTCATCCCCAAAACTGATGCTGATGTGGGCCTTGCCCCCGGGACTCATCCCCAAAACTGATGCTGATGTGGGTCACGACCCTGGGACGCATCCCCAAAACTGCTGATGATGTGGGTCACGACCCTGGGACGCATCCCCAAAACTGCTGAAATCCCAGCCACATGCCTAGCATGTGACATCCGATACTGGATCGCTATACGCAATACTACGTATACTACGCCTGATATAGATTACATATTCCTTTAAGAATATTTCTGGAGAATTGGGTAGGCACAGTGCTTTGCTAGAAGCAAACCATGTCTTGTAAATCGGTAAAAATGTAGTACTAGGTACATACGTATTCGGATAGTCCGACGACCGGATTTACTGCCAACATATTTCATCCATCCTTAATTGACTTTATTAAACAAATAATAAACTTAAATTTTTTAATATTAAGTCTTTAATTTATCAATAATTAGAGGTTATGTGATACTAGTTGGCGTATGACGGCATAAGCGTTACTAGAAAAATAAAATAAAAAAATATGTTTGCAAGGTTTCCTGCTAAGGTTAACTAACTTAATATCTTAATATTTTATGTTTGTTTCTTGGTAAAGTCGAGAAATAGAAAATCGATTCTTTATGCTATATATTAAGGACCTTGAATTTTTATCATTTATAATGTTATAGATGGATGAATATTCATTAATTGACTTTATTAAACAAATAATAAACTTAAATTTTTTAATATTAAGTCTTTAATTTAAAACAACTAATCGATTTCAAAAATCAATTGATTACTCGCTTGTACATTATATAAAGCTAGTATATTGATCACGTGGTATTATTGGCACACCGAAGCTTATAACGAACTTGTATTGAGATCTCGTAACTTGGATTATTCTGTTGTATTGGCACCACCAAAAAATTGGTTTAGTGAGAGCAGGTTCATAGACATTAGATGAGTCAATAATAAAAGTAAAGCCCGGAACAAGCCGAGTTTATTCCTGAATATATTGAGAGAAAAAAAAGATATTTCAATATATGGCATTCATTTTTATTTTGTTTCTTTCAAAAGATAACACATAAAATACATCAGATATTAATATTATCGCACCATTTATTTCATATTTCAACTTGCATCATTATACACAAGTGCTAATTATCTATGCAATTGGTTGATAGCGAAAAACATAATATAAATCTTTATTAGTAAGGATGCCGCTAAGGTGGTATTATTATGGACTGTGAATTGGATTCGATCCTTCAGATATGATAGCACCATGAAGTGGATTCGGTCCTCCAGGTGTGACCCTTTCGATAGGATCATGAATTGGATCCGGTCCTCCAGGTGAGAGCCTTTCGATAGGATCATGAATCGGATCCGGTCCTCCAGGTGAGAGCCTTTCAGATCCAATAATAGGTGTGAATTGTGCATGGCCAATAAATAGCAAAGCAAACATTGTGAAGAAGAGCATCAACTTTGGGACAATACTTGATAAAAGCTTTGCCATGATGATATAAAGTTGCAACTAATGTTCCTCATACTAGGATCAACATAGCATGCTTATATATCGTAATATTTACTATTCATAACAATAACAAATAACCAATGTTGTTATATATATTTTAGTGGAGAGAGCATGTTACCAACCAAATCTTTCAAAACTTAATTTTGTACGATATATATATTTATAATATTCCTCATATGATAAATTTATAGGTGACAATTATTCAAATAGCTCATTAACCTTATACAAACATAAGTTTGGATTGACCAAAGGTAACATTATTATTAAATAATTTGTGATAAAGTTAAAAATTTCTAATACAATTATTAAATTTTTTGTGTTTGATTTTCTAACCCATATGGGACAAGATTCTATTTTAATAATCATTGATTTATTATTTTTTGTTGATTATCTTTTATTTAACATAACTAAGTTATATTTTTTTATATTAAAAGTTTTTTAGTTAGGTATAAAAGAAAGTTGTTTAGAGATTTAATTAAGAAAATAAGACAAAACTTTTCTAGGAAGAACAAAAACATACAACGATAAAGAAATTATTTAAAAAAAAATATATTTAATTATTGAAAATTTGGTCAACAATAATAAATTGGTCAAGTTAGTGTATTAGATTATTAATACTATTAAAAAGTAAATTGCGTTTCGGTTCACTCAAATATGACACAACGTGAACACAATATGTCGACCCAATTTCCATATGAGATCATTCATTCAAAAAAATTATTGCATGTAATAGATATTTATTTACTTAAAAGTTAATATAACGCCCCGGTAATTCCGACGACTATTCTATCGTAGGCGGCATAATACATTATATAAATTATAATATCCCGAGTTTTCGAAACAGTGCGAGAAGATTTCCGAATTAAAGTTGAGGATTTGGAACAGGATTGTAATCAAAAATCCAAGATTATGTGTTAAGAAATAGTTCAGAATATTTTAAAGTAAAGTTTCGTCGCGTTGGAAAATGTGCGGTTTCAAGAACTGATTACGCGATTTCTATTTATATCGTTAAACGAGTGAAAGTTTTTGCAAGTTTTTCCCTGAATCAGGAAACCGATATAACTATAACAGTTTTGCGATTTAAAACAACTAATCGATTTCAAAAATCAATTGATTACTCGCTTGTACAATATATAAAGCTAGTATATTGATCACGTGGTGCTAATAAATTTGTATTGAGATCTCGTAACTTGGATTATTCTGTTGTATTGGCACCACCAAAAAATTGGTTTAGTGAGAGCAAAGCCGAGATCAAGCCGAGTTTATTCCTGAATATATTTACAGCTAAAGAGTTCAAAGTTAAGAGGAATGATTGTTATGGCAAAATATCTCCTGTATTTCTATTGAAAATTGAATGCCAAATAATCATTTTCTTTGCATATTAACTAATATCTATTTTCATTAATGAATTCCTTATTAATTAATATATTGACCAAACAATTAAATGTACATTGTATTAATAAAAAAAAGTATAAAACATATAAAGTTTTAAATTTCTCGTTGTTTAAAAAAATATATATATATATGAGAAATTTACAAGTCAAAAATATCAAAACAATTTAGGAAAGTATTCTTGGTGTTTATACTCTTTTAAATTAAAATCTTGTTTTGTATTTGTTGACGGCTGATTTTGGTGTCAGGGGCAATATGTGTTTTTTACCCCCGAGACAATCCTCCTCCAACTGTGAATTTGTTTTGTTTATGGGAAACCAAAAGAAAATTTGGCAAAAGATAGATAAATACACCAATCAACAAAGAGATTTAACGTGGTTCGGCGGATCAGATCCAGCCTACATCCACTGGCACAGAACGGACGATGTTTTATTACCGAAATATGTTTCTCTGATATGTTTTGTGTTTACAAGTCTGATCGTAATGATCTTGATATTGATTCTCATTCTCATTCTGATTTTTTCTTTAAGCATACTCTACCCTTTTATTTATAATAGTGTAGAAATCAGATCTCTTCTCCTACAAGAATTTCCTAGTTGAAACAATTCATTTTTCCCATAAGGATTCCTAGTCAGAAACTACCTTCACTTCCTTCATTCTACTAGGACACAGACTTATCAGTTTACCCCATGAAGGTATGATAACTTATTATCTTATCCGAGAAAATAGGATGTCTTATCTTCCTGAGCACGCCTCGCTATCTGGTCGGTCTTCATGAGGTCGGTCATGATGGTCCTTTGAACTGAGAATGCTGCTGTCGATCTGATAATGTCCGGTCATCCGATCTCAAGTGGTCGGTCACCTATCATCAAGTGTTCGGTCTCTACCTGTTGGCTTTATAACACTCATGTGCTCGGCCATTTACTCATGTGGTCGGGTCGGTATTAATGATCTTTAAGAAGGAAAATACTTTTTTACCCCTGTCGTACTCCTTAAATAACATAGGTCCTGAAAACACCATCAACATCTGTCATCTAGTTCTCGGTAACAACGAGTTTGCGAGTTGATGCCGGGAACTATAAAAAAAGATGGTGTGCCGATGAATCCATCTTTGGTCACTCCAGGAACCGCAGAGAAAAATGCCTTGGTTGCAAATCTGGTCCTTCCTGCCACCTTCATGTGCTCAGTCAACGAGGATCCCGATATCTACCTGTGGAAAAAATGCTTTGCCCTTATATCGATGACGATCGACTCGGTGGGACGTAACCCGACCCCGAGCTGAGAAGAACATTTGGCTCTAGGGGAATGTCACCTCCCCAGACCAATAAAGGGCCGACCATGGGGGAGATGCTCTGATCCCATGACGATCGACTCGGTGGGACGTATCCCGACCCCGAGCTGAAGAAAGACTTGGCTCTGGGGGAATATTACATCCCCAGTCCAAAGAAGCCGACTCGGTGGGACGTAACCCGACCCCGAGCTAAAAGAAAGACTTGGCTCTGGGGGAATATTACATCCCCAGTCCAAAAAAGCCGACTCGGTGGGACGTAACCCGACCCCGAGCTGAAACAAACATCGATCTCGGCGGTACAAGAGCATACCCGAGCCGGAAAGAAACATCGATCTCGGAGGTACAAGAGCAAACCGGAGCCGGAAGGAAACATCGGTCTCGGCGGTACAAGAGCAGACCCGAGCCGGAAGGAAACATCAGTCTCGGCGGTACAAGAGCAGACCCGAGCCGGAAGGAAACATCGGTCTCGGTGGTACAAGAGCAGACCCGAGCAAGAAAGAAACAAGTGGCCTCGGCGGAACGAATCCAGCCCCAAGCCGATTAACCAAGTGGCCTCGGCGGAACGAATCCAGCCCTGAGCCGATTTAATCCTTGGGACTTATTCAGAAGGGAAGTGAATCAACCTTTTCAAGCCCTACCGAATATGGCATGGGCATCCCATTGCCAGACCAGCGAAAAATAAAAAAAAACTTTGGAAAATAAAATTTAAAAAGCGGGGGTGACTTAACACTTATCCCAAAGCAAAAACTTTAAAGTGTAAACAACAGTACGGATTCCTTAAAACATCGTCCTGTCTTAGGTTTTCAAAACACAATTCTGAATCTTTCAATTCATAGTCCCGGCGAACCAGGATTTGGATCAAAGAGCGTTTAGAATGGTAAGGGCACATCCTCTATACTTCAGGTCACCATAAAGCCTGTGTATTGTTCGAAGGCTCCTCCTTACAATGTTGGAGCAAGCATACGCTACGAGGGCACAATCCCTTCCCGTGCTATACTTCTCTTGGATCCAAATGATCAAGGAAATAAGGATCAAAGAGTGTCCGAGACATTAAGGGCATTTTCCTCCTTATGTTCGGTAACATTGGAGCAAGCAATCGCCACGAGGGTATCATTCCTCCCCGTGCTATGCTTCCCACAGATCCGAATGATCAAGGAAATAGCGATCAAAGAGTGTCCGAGACATTAAGGGCATATTCCTCCTTATGTTCGGTAATACTGGAGGAAGCAATCGCCACGGGGGTATCATCCCTCCCCGTGCTATGCTTCTCTCGAATCCGAATGATCAAAGAAATAAGGATCAAAGAGTGCCCGAGACATTAAGGGCATATTCTTCCTTATGTTCGGTAACACTGGAGCAAGCAATCGCCCAGGGGGTATCATCCATCCCCGTGCTATGCTTCTCACGGATCCATTGGTCGAAGAAATAGACGGGAATACAATCTCCGTAGTCGCAATTCCCAGATCGACCAGGCCAGCCACCTTACGGGGGCATTCCCTCCCCGCGATTTCAAACTCGAAATATCCCTCATAAATGTAAGTCATATGGTAGTTACGATCCATCTTCGGGAGTTCGATACTACTATAATGGGTTCACGTACTCCCTCATGCATTTCATCCATTGACGTAGTCCTGATCCTCAAAAATTAAATGAGTCAGGTCGGAGAGCTTCTGCCCGGGGTGTTGATGATAGCACCTGTGATTGGTATGTCACGGGTTTGGTGCCTTTCCTGATCCCATACTTCGACAGCTCCTCCCTTGCACCCCAAGTAAACCAGTTCTGAGCTTATGGCTAAGGATCGCACTTCCGCCAACGTTGGGAGTGATCTAACCATATTGTAATTTGTAATGCTCCATATCGTTACTGGTGCACCATCTAAGCCAGAGCTTGCTGTATATACGAGCCCATTGTGAACTTGCAATGCATGAATAGGATTTTCCTTGCGCAGTAATTTTCTATGACCAGTTTGAATGGTAGCAAATGTTCCTGTTGCTAAATCAATTTCCTGAATAGAACCATCCTGGAAGCCACAGTACACTTTTCCCAGCTGCTTGTGGAATGAAGCATATCATGCTATTAGCAACAGCAAGATCTTGAATTTGATCATTGTCTGATAGTGGTGGCTGTTGGACACGTCTTTCATGAAAGTTCTCATTTGAGCTTTCCTTCGATGAGGTTGGTTCGATAATTGAAAGTGGTTGCACACTAAGAGGTTCATCAACCTTAGGCGATTTAAAAATAAATGACGACAACAATGGATCAGCCTCCGTATTGGAGGAAGAAACAAAGCATGATGATCCCCCAAGTAGAGATTGTAGGTTTCCATCTATGTGGCTAACAATATCCGTCCCAACCGTCTTCGCACAAGCAGGGCATACCCCGTTTTTGGCTTCAATCGGATGATCTTCGTCGATGTGGTAACAAAATCCAACAATGTCAAAATCTTCAGCACAAAATGGGCAAAGAAACAGCGCATTCAAATCATCGTCACCGTCCGTTTTCCGTTTCATCCGCCATATGGTAATAAATAGTCCTCCCTTCAGACTTTGGCGGTGATCCCACGTCAGAATCATTAGACTCTTGTCTTGAAAATTTGCCTGAATTGATTGAAACAAATGAAGGTGAGCTTGAATCAAAATCTAGAGAATCAGAATGGGGAATAGTCGGTGGAGGCTGAGCTTCTTGTTGACCACGTAAGGTAGAATTTAGCCAAGTGTTACTTGTTAACCATGCGACAATATCAACGTCTGCACCTCTCTGGTGGATGTATCGACCATCTGGCAAACAACGACGGTAATCATAGAGGTCTTGCCAGTACCAGACTGGGCCTGTGCAATTACATCACGGCCCTTTATTACCGGCTTTACAAATCTCTACTGTATCACCGACGGCTTCTTGAATCCGTACTAATAAATTCCATGCGACATATCATCTTTTATTCCCATTTCGTCGAAACTCGTTGTCACACCCGTCCCCTTAGGTAGGGTAGGGGTGAGACGGAGACTAGAAACTGGCAGAGTTTCCCCGGTAATATGGACTAATCCTCCAAATACAAGGAAAAATCTAAACTGAAAAATAAAATATCATCAAAACATAGGATCTCCATGATCCAACTCAACATAATATCCATGAAGGAAAAACAACAACCTCAGAATCAATTAAAGGCTCAATGCCTAAAACCACATAACAAATTCTCCCAAGAAATACATATCTAGAAATACAGTCTCAAAACATAATAAAGACACTCTACTGTTGGCACAACCTTTTCTCTACTGGCTGGAATGATGACGAAACAGCAGATGACAGAACGATCTACTAATCTGCTAAACCTGAAATGTTAAGGAATGGGGGGTAAGCTCACGCTTAGTGCAATGGATCACAGCTCAGTGCCGTGGATAATCAAGTAACAAGGTGGATCGAACAAGTCTTTCATAATATAAATAAATACATAAGCTGTAAATCGATTTCTCAAACATTTACTTGAAATCGTAAATCTCATTTCTCATAAACTCATTTCTCATAAAACTCAAATCATAAATCTCATTTCTCATAAAATCAAATCATAAATCTCATTTCTCATAAACTCATACTGTTCAAAATACTCTGTTTTTCATCTATATGCACTACCTCATGACAAATACGGCAAAGCTGGCAACATGGGGCTTCCCCACGGCAAAACTGGCATCCGGAGCAAACTGGCAACGTGAGACCTTATCTCACGGCAATAACTGGCAACATGAGACCTTATCTCATGGCAATAATCTGGCACATATAAGTACACGGGGTGCATCCTAACATAAAAATCATTTCCAAAATCCATGCTCATATCTCAAATCATGCAAGTTTCTCATATATCACAAACACATGATTTCAACATAATCAATATTCGATCCATACCTTATAGCAAAATATATATAAACTTTCTAAAAACAAACTCATTTAATGCATTACCTTAAAATTCATTTAAGAAAACATACATACTATATACTTTTGAAAACATCAATGTTACAGGTTTATCCACGCACCTGGTGAGCTGTCTACTGAGAAAGGACCTAGGCAGCAGGACTGTCCCTGCTTACATTATCACGATCACCTAACAGACAAAAGAATTTACTATAAGGAACATAATCCTAACTAGAATAGATGAAGGAATATGCGAGAAATGTAATTCGGTCGCTCTCGTAAACTTAACGAAATTTAAGATTCGGAGGTCCAAAACTACTCGGAATGGTCTGAAATTCGCGGAGGAGACTCGAAACATTGGCGGCGAAATTCTGTCTGGCGCGTGGGTTCCACACGCCACCGCCACTGTCCGCGCGTGGGCTTCACGCGCCGCCACTTGAGTGGCGCGTGAGCACCACGCTCCGGCCAAAAACCAGATTTTCTGGTGGCCGTGAATTCCTCTCCTCATTTCGGTTCTAATGGCGCTGACGGTTCGTCGATCGGAGTTCCGGATCAACGGGAAATCAAGAAAAACCATAAAAAGTTTCTTACCGAGATTTCTCTGAAAATTTGAAAGTTTCTCGAGATGAAACCACCACCAAAATGATCATCTCGACGAGATCTACACTTTTCCTTAAGGGCTCGGTCGGATTTGAGCTACGGATTGATCGAATCGGAACGAAAACTAAAATTTCTCTCTTTTTCTTCTTTTTCTCTTTCTTTCTCTCCTCTGCCTCACGTCCCTCTCTCTCTCACTCATGTATATCTCATTTTTCTATTATTATATTTTTTTATTATTTCTTTCTTTCTCTTCTTACGCGTCTGCTGTCTCTTATCTTTCTTATCTTCTTTTTCTTTTGTTTTCTGTAAATGCTGAATAATAATAAATAATAATAATAATATCTAATTCCGGAAATTACCAATATGTCCCCACTAATAAGGGTACTTTCGGAAATATTCACTTTCGAAGCCCTTCTGATGCGATTCTCGAAATGTGTTCAACGCGAAAGTTGTTCGTCTCGGAAAAACGAGTCCGATGGTTCAAGAATCAACTCGATCGGAGTTCGTTTGCTAAATGCAATGGCCAAAACTGTAAACTATACGCATATAGTAAAAATCACGTAACTGATTTTTGGTCCCCACGCGTTTTCCAACGCGACGAATATTCATTCCATATTATTTTGATCCTTATTCCATCACTTAAACACTTATTCTTCATTATCACTCTATTCCAGGACTATATCGTAAGTCTGGGAATCTCCTAGAACAGTCCCGAAAATCTGGGATGTTACACTCGTAATTGCCTCCACTCCTTCTGTCGTTTCGAACACCATCTTCTCGTCATCTATTGCTTTGTTTCTAGGAGCAAACCTTCAGAAGGAAGCTGTTGAGCCGAGTTGATCAGAGAGTATTTTGCAGAAAGTAACAAGTGGTTGCTCTCAATGTCTAGGACCAACAATTGATCAAACTCATATCCAGGCTTTGTGACTGCCTTCATCAAAGCAGCATGCTCATGGCGATCTGCCAAATTTTCAGTGAGAATTTTACCATTTGAGTGACCTTTTGCATTGACATAAACAAATACTGCATTTGGGGTTGCCACATCAACAACTCCAGACACAAGACTACCCAACTTGACCAAATCATCATCAGAAACCCTTGTAGGCTTCATCATGAAACTAAGGTCTATCTGCCGTGAAGCAGGAATGAAACACGTTATTCTGTATTTCACGACTTGTTCAACATGATACATAGAACTTGGTTCACATCCTGGATCTAATCCAAGTTAAGCTCTTGGAGCAAATCCTTGGACGCCTTTATAGAACCGGACAAAACAACCGTGCTTTTCAATCTTAGTTATCCATCCATGTGCTATTAATCCTTCAGTTGCATCGGCATGTGAACTCAAAATTGCAAGTTTTGATTTCACAAGAGTTTTCTTATGTGTAACAGTAATTCTCTTCGATTTAACACCAAGAACACGGAACACCAATTCAGCTCCAACCTTAAATTTTTTTGCAGGGTTCACAATTTCAAACTCTGACATATGTGGGAGTGGACAAAGTGCCTTCACACCACCAGGAAATTGCACAATAGCACCAAAGATGTCAACGGATTAAGTTTATCATGGATTCGTGTCGTCAGATTAAGTTTTCAACCATCGTAATTGCGTCTGCCTTCGCATTTGCAGTCCCAAGCTTCGGCAAGGCAACAGCAGTTACGGATGCCATCAGTTAGTGCTACTCCCACACAGTTTTGGTGATAATCACTCATTTGGTCAGATTAATCAGAAGGGCGACAACCCTCATGCGGATCCAATTCGTAGTTGAACTCCCTAACGATCGGTGATTTCTGCATTCTGCTATAGTCTTACTACGTGAACTATTTTTTGTCAAATCCCCACAGACGGCGCCAACTGTTGACGGCTGATTTTGGTCTCAGGAGCAATATGTGTTTTTTACCCCGGAGACAATCCTCCTCCAAATGTGAATTTGTTTTGTTTATGGGAAACCAAAAGAAAATTTGGCAAAAGATAGATAAATACACCAATCGACAAAGAGATGTAACGTGGTTCGGCGGATCAGATCCAGCCTACATCCACGGGCACAGAACGGACGATGTTTTATTACCGAAATATGTTTCTCTGATCTGTTTTGTGTTTACAAGTCTGATCGTAATGATCTTGATATTGATTCTCATTCTCATTCTGATTTTTTCTGTAAGCAAACTCTACCCTTCTATTTATAATAGTG
The DNA here is from genome assembly GCA_019454045.1 of Zanthoxylum bungeanum. NCBI lineage: Eukaryota > Viridiplantae > Streptophyta > Magnoliopsida > Sapindales > Rutaceae > Zanthoxylum > Zanthoxylum bungeanum. The sequence continues at coordinate 13,827 of SKCR01053596.1, read as the reverse complement.
TAGAAATCAGATCCATTCTCCTACAAGAATTTCTAGTTGAAACAATCCCTTTTCCCATAAGGATTCCTAGTCAGAAACTACCTTCACTTCCTTCATTCTACTGGGACACAGACTTATCAGTTTACCCCATGAAGGTAGGATAACTTATTATCTTATCCGAGAAAATAGGATGTCTTATCTTCCTGAGCACGCCTCGCTATCTGGTCGGTCTTCATGAGGTCGGTCATGATGGTCCTTTGAACTGAGAATGCTGCTGTCGATCTGATAATGCCCGTTCATCCGATCTCAAGTGGTCGGTCACCTATCATCAAGTGTTCGGTCTCTACCTGTTGGCTTTATAACACTCATGTGCTCGGCCATTACTCATGTGGTCGGGTCGGTATTAATGATCATTAAGAAGGAAAATACTTTTTTACCCCTGTCGTTCTCCTTAAATAACATAGGTCCTGAAAACACCATCAACAGTATTTAACTTTATATAATTGATTGAGGGAAAAAAAAAAAGATATTTCAATATATGGCATTCATTTTTATTTTGTTTCTTTCAAAAGATAACACATAAAATACATCAGATATTAATATTACCGCACCATTTATTTCATATTTCAACTTGCATCATTATACACAAGTGCTAATTATCTATGCAATTGGTTGATAGCGAAAAACATAATATAAATCTTTATTAGTAAGGATGCCGCTAAGGTGGTATTATTATGGACTATGAATTGGATTCGATCCTTCAGATATGATAGCACCATGAAGTGGATTCGGTCCTCCAGGTGTGACCCTTTCGATAGGATCATGAATTGGATTCGGTCCTCCAGGTGTGACTCTTTCGATAGGATCATGAATTGGATCCGGTCCTCCAGGTGAGAGCCTTTCGATAGGATCATGAATCGGATCCGATCCTCCAGGTGAGAGCCTTTCAGATCCAATAATAGGTGTGAATTGTGCATGGCCAATAAATAGCAAAGCAAACATTGTGAAGAAGAGCATCAACTTTGGGACAATACTTGATAAAAGCTTTGCCATGATGATATAAAGTTGCAACTAATGTTCCTCATACTAGGATCAACATAGCATGCTTATATATCGTAATATTTACTATTTATAACAATAACAAATAACCAATGTTGTTATATTTTAGTGGAGAGAGCATGTTACCAACCAAATCTTTCAAAACTTAATTTTGTACGATATATATTTATAATATTCCTCATATGATAAATTTATAGGTGACAATTATTCAAATAGCTCATTAACCTTATACAAACATAAGTTTGGATTGACCAAAGGTAACATTATTATTAAATAATTTGTGATAAAGTAAAAATTTCTAATACAATTATTAAATTTTCGTGTTTGATTTTCTAACCCATATGGGACAAGATTATATTTTAATAATCATTGATTTATTATTTTTTGTTGATTATCTTTTATTTAACATAACTAAGTTATATTTTTTTATATTAAAAGTTTTTTAGTTAGGTATAAAAGAAAGTTGTTTAGAGTTTTAATTAAGAAAATAAGACAAAACTTTTCTAGGAAGAACAAAAACATACAACGATAAAGAAATTATTTTTAAAAAATATATTTAATTATTGAAAATTTGGTCAACAATAATAAATTGGTCAAGTTAGTGTATTAGATTATTAATACTATTAAAAAGTAAATTGCGTTTCGGTTCACTCAAATATGACACAATGTGAACACAATATGTCGACCCAATTTCCATATGAGATCATTCATTCAAAAAAATTATTGCATGTAATAGATATTTATTTACTTAAAAGTTAATATAACGTCCCGGTAATTCCGATGACTATTTTGTCGTAGGCAGCATAATACGTGATATAAATTGTAATATCCCGAGTTTTCGATACAGTGCGAGAAGATTTCCGAATTAAAGTTAAGGATTTGGAACAGGATGATAATCAAAAATCCAAGATTATGTTAAATGTTCGAAAATTTCGAAAATTTCAAGTTTATAGTTAAATGTTCGGGTATATCTAGTAGCTTTGTAGAGTAGAGTATTGATATAAATTGAAATGTTTGAGTATTAGTATATTGAATATGAGTATTTGGTAGAATCCGAATGAAAACAGAACGAATTTGTTAAATCCGATAGAATATGCAAGTTTACAATAAAAGTGGGTTTTTGCGTATAAAGATGTGTTTTGGTTTTGATGATAGTTATGAGTTATTTTTGATATTATGAAATGTTTAGTAAAATTCAGGAAGGTTCGAAAGGTTCTGGACCTTTCCGTAGCGTTTGCGGAAATTTTTCAGAAGATTTCCAAATAAAAAACGTAACTCGAGAATTTAAGTTAACTGATGATTTGGGTTAGTTTATAATGTTGTTTTAATATTATTGGACTTAAAGTATTGAAATCGGACTTATTTTGGTTGTCCCGGAAAGATCCAGGATTTTATCAGCGTAAAGTCAAAAATCTTGTACAGTTTCGATTCTGACGTCATTTTGCCATTTGTTTTGACAGATTTGCCTAAGACCTGGAGCGTTCGCGAATCCAGGTGAGTAACCCATGCGATGTCTTCTCGAATCTTCTTTTCGTGTTTTAAATGTGTGTATATATACACACACACACATGTGTAGAGACAATTGAAAGGCTTATGATAGTTAAATGATGGATTTTAGAAATAACTTCGATATCAGGAACATGTAACATCCCCGATTTGGGTGATGTCTCCGGCAGGGGATAGATTGTAATAAGCCTATAAGCCTTTGACTCTCTGATCATGGACAGATATTAATGCTATTTTATTTGTAAATATGGGACCATAGCCCAAACAAAACATAACATACAAACTCAACATCTGTAAATGAAAACTTAACAAGACGCTTTAATAATGACTGTCTCAAAACTCAAGACTACTACATAACATTTATTTGACTCTGACTGGACTCTCTCACTCTCCCTCTGACTTAAACTGGTGGACTCCATAACCAAGTGACTGCAACAATATCCGTCCTCCCGAGAATACCTGCAAAACAAGAAGTCTGGGAGTGGGGGAGGTTAGATCTTTGTACGATCTAAGTGAGTGGACAAAAATCTGAAATACTGACATAAAATCATTTAGTTCTAAAACCAAAGTTTCAAAAATAACTTATATGAAAACTCTCCTTCTGAAAACTTCGCTTGAATCTCTTTTATAAAACTTCTCGTTCCAAAATCTGCTTTTGAAAGTCTGGTTTCTGAAAACTATTTCTAAATACTGATTTTTGAAAACTGTTTTCTGAAAATCTGATATCCGAAAACTCTTTTTCTGAAAATCTGATGTATGAATACTGGTCTGGATCAGAAAAACTTGACGTATGGGGTCGTTACGTATCGCTGTCCCCCCATACGCCTACTAAAGCCAGGAATACAAAACCATGGCTTTGGGGCGTTACGTATCGCTGTCCCCCAAAGTATGCCACTCCTGTCCCTGAAACTGGTGGTCTTGGGGCGTTACGTATCACCGTCCCCCAAGCCACTAAACTATAGCCGGTAGTGCTGATCCATGCTACTACCCGACCCTGAAACTAAGTTCTATGGGCGTTACGTATCGCCGTCCCCCTAGCACTGAACTAGGATCTGGGGGGCGTTACGTATCACCGTCCCCCAGTCCTCTACATATGCACATGTTCTTTGTCCGGCAATTCCAAACTGTATCAAGTAACATAATGGGGTGGGTTTTTACCCCATGCCCCGAAAAATATAAAACTCATATTTTGAAAATATTTATTTTCTAAACCATTTTCACAGTTTGCTCAATAAAATGTAACTGATGAAGAAATTGACTAACGCCCTAAAAGCGACAATAGTAAGTCTGGTAAGAAAAATTGTTAAATAAAATCAGTTCTGAGAAAAGATGTCCACTCACTTTTATGGAGTTCTGTTAGCCTTTCTTCACTTCGCTGGAGAAATTTGTGGTTCCTGACGGTAATCTATAATCGAAAACTCAATTAGTTTACTAGTCCTAAGATAAGTTTCGAACTTAACTAAATTTACTAATACGTCTACACGAAACACACTAGAAGGGTTTCTAGGAAAATCCCCAGATCGCTCTCGACGCGAAGGGGCCTGCGTTGCGACACAAGACCAATTTCAGGTCATAACATGATGCTTTCCATTCAATCTTCTCAACATTTAAACCTCATGCTCCAGACAAACAATTAACTTTAACCAACCTCCAAAATAAAATTAATATTATCCTCAATGCCAAATCATATCCAACCGATCATATAACATCATTAACACAATCTTTGAATTCCTTAAATCTTAAAACCCCAAATAAACTCAATATTCCAATTTGATTCTTACTCAATCATCATCTATTTTCATACTTATTAACCACTCAATCATCATCAATCAAATAATTGCCAAAACACCAACATCCAAAACTTGGGTTAGATTTTCCTTACTTTCTTCATGCTTGGTTTTCCTCATACTTTAAGCTTCATGGATGCAACCCTTCCTTTTGCTTCTTCCTCTTCTTTCTTTCATCTTCTCTTAGTTCTGTTTTCTTATTCTTCTCCTTCATACGTTTCCCATCTCTCCATCTTCTCTAAAATTTGTGAAATGATAATTAATGACCTCTTTATATAATTGAGCTTGCTTGAAATTGTCAAAATATGGAAAAATTGAGAGATTTGTAGAAACTTAGAGAATTCTCTAGAATGACCCATGGGTACTATTCATCTAAATTTGTGATCTGCATTTTTGACTCGTTTCTGCTCCAAATTTCAAAAAATATTCAACACGAAAGTTGTAGATCTCGATCTCATCTTTTCGATGATATAAAATTCATATAAATTGGAGTTCGTATGAGAATTGTAAAACCTAAATACCATGGGTTGTCTGAAATGGAACATCGTAACATCTAATGTCGGATTCTCGAAGAATCTACTGATATTCATCTCACGAAAGTATATATTTCAAGACAAGGTTTACATTTCATGACACTCGTCTCATAGTGTAACAATAGTCGAAATCTCCAGTTGTTACAAATTCTCCCCCCTTAAATTGGATTCGTCCTTGAATCCTTTTTAAACTTTGGATATTACCCTAGGTCACAGAGTTCACGGGTCCTTTCTAATCAATAGGCTTAAACTGACTTTGTACTTGTGACCATCTTTATTTCCATCTTCTAAAACTATTTCTTCATTAATTCATGCTAACCAATTTCACTATATCTTGGTGACTAAGCTCTCCGTTAACTTGATCATTCATTCTGTTTCCAATGAATACGTCCTAGTCGTTCTCTTACCTTAATTTATGTTTCATACCTTATGCTTCTCAAAGTCTTGATCGAGTGGGAACTTCTCGCCCTATATTCATAAGATTCACTACAGCCATACTATAGCTCTTATAGTGCATCAGGGAAACCTTTTCTTAGATCTTTCACTATATTTTACTTACACCAGCTAATTACTCGCATGTGCTATCAGTTCTGAATGGTACTATATAGTTGGATTTTCTCACTGAGGATTCAACGCCTCCTTTTTAACTTGTTTCGTATAACCATAGGGCTAGGTTTTCCAACTTTTACTTGCTTCATCTTTAAAAGTACCGTGTGTCATGTAATGGGGTTCTTCACTCATACCTTAACTCTGGAAGGCATATAAATACCTCTATTCATACCAAGTTATTTATTAGTACAGCTCTAAAACTTTTCTTGCCTCTGCTTATCTGTATAACTTAGGACCTTGGAGTGTAGGGTCAGGTTCTTTATGTACCTCTTGCTCGCTATTGTTGATTACCAATGAGTTGGTACCAAGGAAGTTGGTTCTGGTTATTTTTAGGGCTTAACTGTATGTATATTTTTACTTAAACTGCAGTTTTATTAATAATGCGAACGATGGCGCTTCAGTTCTAGTTACAGTTCATACTTTCTTCCTACCCTTACTTCCATTGCTACTAAGTCTGGTTACGGTGGGCCAAAATTAACCTTGTTCTCTATAGTCTAATGCCGTCAAAGGTCATTTCTTATAATATACATCTTGAAAATGCATTCGTTATGCTAATTGCAACCTTACAATAACTTATCTTCTTGATTCCATGATATACTATATATATCTACCAAACCACCCATACTCGTGGCTTAGGCCGTATCAAACCCGTAGTGTTTTGGTCAACTAAGATTGGGGTTGACTACTTAATGTGCTTTACGTGAGCTAACACGTAAGGAATCTTTGGTTTCATTCTGATACTAAGAAACCTTGTTGCTACTCACTTTTATTTTAGTTTATTAGGTATTCTCTACTACCGTTGTTGCACCTTGACAACTTTACTTCCAAACCTTATCCTTAATATCCCTTTCATCTTCTATTTTATCCCATTGTACGCTGAGAACTTCCTTAGTCTATTTCTCTATCTTCCTTCCTAAGGGATATATTCCTTCTTTACGTATCCACTTATTACGCTCTAATTCTGGTTCCTTGTACCTTTGTCGTTACTTAACTACTATTTATTCTCTGTACCACTCCATCTGAATAAATTCTCTCCTAACTCTTTTGCACAGAGCTGTTACTTATTTATATTATGTTATTAAAGTACATGTGAACGTTTTAAGTTCCGGTTCTCTTTCACTATACTTTCAATTATTCCTAAGAGTATATTGAGGCAACCTTGAAAGTCCAACTTTGGTATTATTGTCTATCAAGGTTTGTGAGGGTGGGAACTTATCCTGAGGCTTTCCTACACTAGGGTACCACTTTTTAAAAACTATCTGGTTTGCCCTCTCCAACTTTACTTCTCATTATTTTCAATTATCGAACACCCTACCTACTTTGCGAAATTCTTCCTGAGCCATATTTTCTAAAAACTTTATTTCACTGTCCATGTACTTCTCTCTATTTAGTCTCTGTCATTAATCTTCTGAAGTCGTCATTTTCTCTCTCTTAGTGCCACTATACTTTCTTTACTATTCTTCCTTAAGACACTTACATTTCTACATAAGTTTCTTTCTTATCTCAGATCCTTAAACTCCTTACACCTTTACTTTCCAGAAAACTCTATCAACTTCGATTATTTAGGACATCTCCTACTAAACCTTTAGTTCAGGTATTACTTTTTACCTGGTCTTTTCCTTCTCAATACCATGAGACTATTTATAAGTTGTACACTATATTCCTCAGAATCATTCTTCATGTTCTCTTCATATTTCTAAGTCTTACTTCCTTAAGGATCCCTTGATTCAATGGTTGCTTCCAGACTTAGCTCAACTTATTATGGCTTCGAACTACTCTATCATATGCTTTTTATCTAGGTTTCATTGGACTCATCAATTTGTCTGTCTAGCCGTCTCATAAATCATCTATTCTATCAATCGCTCTTCTTTACAGATCATTCTCTTTACTAGGCTTCTAAGTTGAGGAGTGAGCGTATACATTGCATAAAGATATAAAAATACACATTTCTGCTTTACACTTAAGCTCGATGATTTTTTGGTTAAGTGTTTACATCCTTTTCTAGAACCGAGATTTCTAGAAGGAAGGGCCATCGTTCGTTCTACAAGAACCTGATCGACTAATTCATTACTTAGGGTTTTACTGACTTTACTTATTACTTCTCACATCCCTCTTATAATTTGTATATCCTATTTCTTTGCTCTATGTTTTGCTGTTGAGGCTAGTGAGGTCACATTCTCCTATCTATTTTCTAGAACTCCACTCTCAGTTCTTACTTTAAATCTCAACTTTGGCACTCTATTTTTACTACCCATACTGATACTTGTGACATTTCTTAAATATCTCAAACCTCTCGGGTCTTATTCTTTATACTTTTACAGATTTCTTCTAACTTGGACTAATCTATAGGTTCTACTATATTTGGTCTATCTGTGGATTCCTACTAGTCTTGCAAACCTCGTTCTGATTTACCTTAATCTTTGGGCTACCTTGGGTTCTCTTCTTTATATCCTCAAAACTTCCTTGATTCTTTTTCTAGGTGGTCTGCCTTCCAAGGTTTTTCCATTTCTTAAGATGGACTCCCGTTGAGTTTTCTTACGGTCGCTTATATCTATGCTGGTAGGAACTGCTTTATATCTCGTCGGTTATTTTCTTTATGTCTTAATGGGTTTCTATATCCTTATTCTGGTACTTTATGTCCTGGTAGAGTCTATTGCTCATGTAGGGTAGGTATGAGATAGGCTTTTATCAGGTTAGCTTCCTTAACTGATATCACGGGGGAGTGAGGATCTGGGTAGACTAGGGCCTTATTGGATTCTTTGGTTAGGGCAATCATTAATTCCCCTAACGTCATTCGTCTTATTTGCCTGTGGGCCTGGTTTGGGGAATCTAGAATGTCTGCGTTTTTCTGGCATCTCAAAACTATTAGAAACATTTATGACTAGAGTGGAACTGAAGTGATTTAAAACTGAATTGGACAATTTTTGGGTCACGAGTCGCGACACAAGGCATCGTACGTCGTGACACAAATCATCAAGAGACGTACCCTGATTTTTTCCGTGCGCGTCGCGACGCTCGAACCTTTCGCATCACGATGGAAACACACCATAAGGGTTTATGGGAAAATCCCCAGATCACGTCGCGACGCGGAGGGGCCTGGGTTGTGACGAAAGACCAATTTCTGGTCTTAACATGATGTTTTCCATTCAATCTTCTCAACACTTAAACCTCATGCTCCACACAAGCAATTAACTTCAACCAATATCCAAAATAAAATTAATATTATCCTCAATGCCAAATCATATCCAACCGATCATATAACATCATTAACACAATCTTTGAATTCCTTAAATCTTAAAACCCCCAAATTAACTCAATACCCCAATTTGATTCTTACTCAATCATCATCTATTTTCATACTTATTAACCACCTAATCATCATCAATCAAATAATCGTCAAAACACCAACATCCCAAAACTTGGGTTAGATTTTCCTTACCTTCTTCATGCTTGCTTTTCCACATCCTTTAAGCTTCATGGATGCAACCCTTCCTTTTAATTCTTTACCTTCTTTCTTTTTTCTTCTCTTCTCTCTCTTTTCTTCTTCTTCTCCTTCATACGTTTCCCATCTCTCCCTCTTCTCTAAAGTTTGTGAAATGATAAATAGTGACCCCTTTATATAATTGGGCTTGCTTGAAATTCTCAATAATAGGGAAAAATTGAGAGATTTGTGGAAACTTAGAGAATTCTCTAGAATGACCCCCGGGTACTATTCATCTGAATATTTTATCTACTTTTGACTCATTTCTGCTCCAAATTTGGAAAAATATTCAACGTGTAAGTTGTAGATCTTGATTTCATATTTTCGACGATATAAAATTCATAGAAATTGGAGTTCGTATGAAAATGGTACGGTCCAAATACCATGGGCTGCTGGGAATGGAATATCGTAACATCTAATGTCGGATTCTCGAAGAATCTACTGATCTTCATCTCAAGAAAGTATATGTTTCCAAACATGGTTTACATTTCGTGACACTCATCTCACAGTGTAATAGTAGTCGAAATCACAGGTCGTTACAGAACAATTGAGTTAGTCGACCATCACAGGTATGACCTTTGTCATTTCTTGTTAAGGTTGGTGCTCGGAACGCCAATCCGGATCATATTTATGTCAGATTGATGAATACAGAAAATTCTTTTTCCATTATATTACATATTAAAGGTTGCACGTCTTGTTTTTATATACGTATTCGATCTAATTACGGTTAGATTGAAATAAAATCTAGTTTATTGATATATATATAATAGACAAAGACCCATGATTTATAATGTAGTGCGTGGTTACAACGTAGTTTGTAATTGACATTGGGAAATGTCACTATAAGTTGTATATTCTCAAATAAAGTTCATGGTCAAGATTTACTAACATAGGTCAGTTAGTAAAAGTTGGCTGAGACTAGTACATGTAGTATATCGGAACTTGGTCTGATGGTTTATCTAAATGAACCATGAGTCTCGGGAGACACGTATAGACGTGTAGGTGTTCGTTTGATAAACATTGAACGGATCATCGAAGATTTCCTAATAGTTAATACACCAACATCAATAGGAATCTTCTCGAGTCGAGTAGCATAGTGGATATACGAGACATCCTCCACAATTTGATGGCAATCACGTCACTGATCTATTTAGATCAGACCTTCGCCTGCTCGTTGGGTGTGGACCTATACTCATGATATCCACTGAGTATCAGATAGAATCCGTCAGTCTTGTGTCTAAGGCATATATATCATGTAAATATTTGCGATCTAGTAAATCAATGGTCGTGATATATTTCAAAAGCGAGTTCTGAGTGTTATTTAGAGATCATAAATTTGAAAGTCGACTATATTATACCTTAGGGATTTGATGTTCCTTTCTATATCCTCGGTATAATTTTGATAGCCTGTGACAGAGGGATTTTACGTATGCAATGACCTCGACTTGCATAGTTTAGGGAGATTATTCGTGGTCATCATAATTTAAGAGTGAGTGAATTATGGACACAAAATTTGATTCCGTTACGGATAAACATAAACTTAGATAGTCCCACAATATGAAGTGTACTCGTTGAGCACTTGGGCAAAACGTTATGAATAATAAAATATTATTCATAATACTTTATCGGATTAAATAAGTTAATTCGAATCGCTTAACAGTTAAATAAAAAGATACATTTATAAGGGGCATTTCGGTCATTTCTTAATTAATATGTATTTGTATTAAATATATGATTTTATTAAATACACATTAATGAATTATCAAATGAGATATTATACATATATCATTAATATATGTATTTGGATTATTTAAAGTAAATATAATATATATATATATATATATATATTTAGATATTTGTATTTAAATAATTATTTAATTGTTTAATTGTTAAATAATTAAAGTAATTGAAATATAAAATATCTAAGTTGATATTTAAATTTGGAAATGATTAAAGTGTAAATGTTTGTCTTTTACATTTATTTGAAAAATTGGAAAATATCTTTTTCTTATTTTCTTGCAAAATTCGGCAACTTGAGGAAAGTATAAAAGGGTTCCATTTTTCTTTTGCAAAATTAGATTAAGAATTTCATGAATACAAAAGTTAGAGAGGTGAGAGAAAAAGCAAAAGTCTAAAGGAAAATTTCAAAGAAAACATGAAATCAAAGGTAATTTCTTCACTTATTTGAATTGGAAATTATTCCGATGATTCCTTATCTCAATATATGATGTAAGTTTTTGTTTTTCACTCTCTTGTTTTTGTGCTGAGATTCTTGAAAGCTTGAAAAAAGCATATATGAATATATGATAATTAAAGTAAGCTTGTTAATGGTTAACAAGCACACTTTTGGTAATTTGCTGACTTGGTTTGTCATTCAAGAGAGTTATGACCACTCTTATAACTCTTAGAATTGTTCTTGAGTTCTTCATTGGTAAAGACTTTGATTGGTGTTAATATTAATATGATTAATGTTGAGAAATTTGGATTTAAAGCATGAAAAATGAATATTTTTGTATCCAAATCAGATCTAGAAATTCTGGAAAATATTTAATGAAAAATATATTATTTAAATATATTGGATGTGTAAAGGCACTACCAGGTGAGTTTCGGGTTTACCGGGTGACGGATGTCGAAACAGTGAATTGGACACTGTTCTGGCAGCCCATTGACTCCCCAAGTACTATTGGAGCTGACTTGGGCAGCCCCCATGTGTATTGGTTGGTCGGTTCGAACAAAAATATATTTTATGCCATTTTGTGGAAAAACGTTTTCGTAAAAATTTCGCGATGTTTTCTAAATTATTTATAATGTTATTTGATAAACAATATAATATGTTTAGGTGAAATATGAATGAATTATTCATATTGGATATTGAATAATTTATTCGATAAGTTTAAAAGTTTTAAAATTACGATTTCGCGGTTCAGGCGAAATCATAATTTTAAAACCTTTTCAAATTACCGAACAAATTATTCAATATCTAATATGAATAATTTATTAATATTTTACCTAAACACATTTATTCGATATCAAATAATGACATAAATAAGGTAGAAATATTGTGAACCCTTTACGAAAAATGTTTTTCCGCAAAATGCGTTTTTGACCGAACCAACCACCCAACACTTATAGGTACTACCCAAGTCAACCCCAATAGTGTAAGGGCAGTTCATGGGCTGGCCGAACAGTGAAAAATTCACTATTTGGACAGCTGTCACCCGATTGGCTCAAAAGTCACCCGGTAACGCCGTTTTCGCTTATCTTAACTCAGAAAAAATTTTCGGCAATTGTTCCAACACCCAAAACACATTGAATATTTTCATATGACATCAAATTCATCAACATAGACCCAGATTTTTCAGAACTGATCCAGAAACCAAAAATGCCAATATTTATGCTTTAAATCCAATTTATCTAGATTAATCTAATTAATCTAAACACCAATCAAAGTCACCACACATGAAGCACCCAAAGTTTCTACCGACTCTTTAGGCGGAAATATGGTCATTTTTGAAAAAAAAAATAAATCAATTAATTATAATAAGCTTTAATGTTAGCAAATCAAATTTGCTCACACTAGGCTTAATAAAATCATGCCATGTGTTTCAATAAACATATTTCATAACATTTATGAAATATAGATATTATTTAACTATTCAAATATTTAACAATTAAATATCTAAATAATTAATTAATATAATTATTATTATATATGTATTTTTATTTACATTAAATAAAAAATACATATATCAATGGCATGTGTCAAAATCTCATTTGACGATTAATTAATGTGTATCTAATCGAATTATGTATCAAATACAAATACACAATAATTATTAAATGACCCAAAAAAATCCCTAATACATGTGTTATTGTTTAACCTATTAAATGATTCGAATTAACTCATTTAATCCGATGAAGTATTATGAATAATCTGTATTATTCATAACATGTTGCCCAAGTTCTCAACGAGTACACTTCATATTGTGGGACTCTCTAAGTTTATGTTTATCCGTCACGAAATCCAATTTCGTGTCCATAATTCATCCACTCATGAATTATGACGACCACGAATAATCTCGCTAAACTATGCAAGTCCAGGTCATTGCATACGTATAATCCCTCCGTCATAGGCTATCCATATTATACATGGGATATAGATAAGAAAGTCAAATCCATTCGGTATAATATAGTCGACTTTCAATTTACGATCTCTAAAAAACGCTCAGAACTAATTTCCAAAGTTATACCACAGCCATGGATTTACTAGATCGTAAACATGTGCAGGATATCTATGCCCTGTACACAGGACTGACAAATTATATCTTGATACGCACAGGATATCACGAGCATCAGTCCACACCCAACGAACAATCAGAGGTCTGATCATGAATAGATCGGTGACGTGACTGCCATCAAAGTGTGGAGAATAAGTCATATATACACAGTGGTATCTCAAGTCGAAGGACTACTATGCTCGCTCAACTCGAGAAGATTCCTATTGATATTGGTGTACCATCTATTAGGAAATCCTCAGTGAGTCCTTTGGTGTTTATTGAATAAACACCTACATGTCTATACGAGTCTCCCGAGACTCATTGTTCATTGGGATAAACCATTGGACCAAGTCACGATATACGACATGTACTGGTCTCAGCGGATTTTACTAACCGACCCATGTTAGTAAATCTTGACCAGGAATTTTATTGAAGGATATACGTCTTATAGTGCGCTTCCCAATGTCAATTACAAACTACGTTGTAACTGCGCACTATATTGTAAATCCTAGGGTCTTTGTCTAATATACATGTATCATTAAATCATATTTAGTTTCAATCTAATCGTAATGAATATCCGCTCGTAATTAGATCGA
>SKCR01053595.1:0-30290 GCA_019454045.1 Zanthoxylum bungeanum | reverse complement strand
ATTCGTTTCCCTATCACCTATGTATAACCCAAGGTGTGCTAGCACTCATATTTTGTAAAAAACACTCTCACTTGCTTCTCTTCAATTCGGCAGTGACCAAAATGAGAAGAAGAAGAAAAAATGGCTCTAAGCCGTGAATGAGAGGGAGAAGAAAAGAGAGGGAGAGGAAGAGATGCGTGAGTGGTGAGTGAGAGAGAGAAAATGATTTTTGTTTATATATTTATTTTATTTTCCAAAAACAAAAACAAATATATATAAATCATTTCATTATATAATATCAAAAGTCAAAAAGTAAAAGTATTAATGCTTTTTCCAACAACCATATTACTTCTTACTTTTTACTTTAAGTCACATCACATCACTTTAATAAAGTGACATGTTGTCAAGTCACATCACTCAAAGTGACAATTGATTTGACGCATGATGTGACTAATGATTTGACGCTTGATGCGACTTGCGTGCCGCGCTCAAATTCAAAATGCGAATGCGCTCGCAATCACTCTCGGGCTCGGGTTCGCTAATTCCAAATTAACGAATTTTCCGTCGCGTCGTAATTAAATAATTACGCCTAGCGAAATCACTATTCACGTCGCTAACGAATTAATTCTAAATTAATTCGTTCGCCCGAATTAAAATCTAATTTTAATTCCGCGTCGAAATCTAATTTCGTTATAATATATCGAATAATTCCAAATTAATCGTTCTCTCTCTTTTATTAATATTTTATCCCAGATAAAATATCTCCGCAATTAATCCCAGATTAATTTTCTCTCTCTTCCAATTAATCACAGATTAATTAAAGTGCGAGTTATACATCATCGGTGAATCTTCAGGAAGCGACCCATGAGATCTCCGGATATGTTGGCAGTAAATACGGTCGTCGGATTATCCGAACACGTAAGCACCTCGTACTACGTTTATACCGATTTACAAGACAAGGTTGGCTTCTAGCAAAGCGCCATGCCTACCCAATTCTCCAGAAATATTCTTACAGGAATATATAGATCTGTATCAAGCGTAGTATACCGTAGTATTGTGTATATCGGCCCAGTATCGGATAGTCACGTGCTAGGGCTGGGGCTGGATAAGTGTCTGCCCCGTCCGAAGCACATGTCGGATGTCTGGTAACTAGTCTCTATAATCGGATATGCATGACCTAGTCATAACATCCCGATGGTTGCGCAACACTTAAGAGCACTAGTACCGTATCCTACGTGACATCATCTCCAATATGACTGAAGTGATACTTCCGTCTTGACATCACACCCAATACACTACAACTCTCTGATAAACCCAGTAGTGGTGTACGCAGAACCGGTTAAAGCCCTGTACCACCAAGACCAAAGTCTACCGATTGTCGCAAGTATTAGCGATGTAAGTCTCAGGTTAAGACCATACACACCTACCCTGATTTCGGCCTCCCATAGACACATAGTCATAATACCAATGGGATTCCGAGGGGTCTATCCAGAGCGAAGCTGTTTCCCGTACCATCGGTGAAACACAACCTCCTATCGCACTTGCATAATTATCCAATACTTATATATATGAGAACTATGCCGTTGTGCCCTCACAACGCACACAAGTGCAATACTAGCCTATTCCGCATTATCGATGTCCAGTCTCGATAATACTCCGGCTAGGGATATTTAATGATTAATCCTTCGGGGACTGATACTGTCTCATATCATTCTCAGTCCATGAACTAATCATAGGGACCTCTCTTCATTTATATATCTATGGTGATCTAATCACAAATGATGAGAGTGCAATTTCCTTGTCACATAGTAATTTGTACAACACTGTGATCTGTACAAATAGTGACGCTATGGGTCATATTATCCAACAGTAGGAGACTCCGTCATGGGGAGGTTGACTTACGCATGGGTAATGGAGCAAAACTGGCTGCATTGTGCGTGGGGACTTATTCATTAGTTTTACCGAATGATTTAGTTTTAGACTTAGAAGATTGTGTTTATGTACATTCTCTAGTAAAGAACATCATTTCAATTTCTTCTTTATGTAATAAAGGCTTTTCATGCCTAATAAGTTGTAATGAATGTTCTATTTATTTCAATGAAATAAAATATGGAGATGGTATTTTGAATAATGGTATCTATGTCTTACAAGCTAAAAAGAATGTTCAACCTCTAATATATACAACGTTAACTCGAATAATCTCAATGAATCACTTATATGGCACTGTCACTTAGGTCATATCAATGAAACAAGATTAACTAAACTACATAAGGGTGGTTATTTCAGACCCTTCAAATATGAACCTTATGGAACTTGTGAGTCTTGTTTACTTGGTAAAATGACCAAATTACCCTTCAAAGGTAAATGACAGTGTGCAGCAGAGACATTAGAACTCATACACTCTAATGTATGCGGACCAATGTAAGTCACCGCTAGAGGTGGATTCTCCTACTTCATTACCTTTATCGATGATCACTCGCGATATGGGTATGTGTACCTTATGCGGTACAAATCTGAAGCCTTTGAGAAATTCAAAGTCTTCAAAGCTGAAGTAGAAAACCAGCTTAATAAAAGTATTAAGTCACTAAGGTCTGACCGAGGTGGTGAATACTTAAGCGGCGAATTTCAA
This sequence comes from Zanthoxylum bungeanum, assembly GCA_019454045.1. Classification (NCBI taxonomy): domain Eukaryota; kingdom Viridiplantae; phylum Streptophyta; class Magnoliopsida; order Sapindales; family Rutaceae; genus Zanthoxylum; species Zanthoxylum bungeanum. The sequence goes on along the minus strand of SKCR01053595.1, from coordinate 27,682 downwards.
GATTACTTGAGAGAAAATGGCATTGTTTCCCAGTAGACTCCTCCAGGAACTCCACAACATAATGAGGTCTCCGAAAGGAGAAATTGGACATTATTAGATATTGTCCGATCAATGATGCCAGACACAGATCTTCCTCTTTCATTTTGGGGTCTTGCTTTAGAAACTGCAACACTACTACTAAACCAAGTTCCTTCCAAGACTGTTAGTCAAACACCATATGAGTTATGGTCTGGGAAATGTCATAGTCTTAGTTATCTAAGAGTTTGGGGATGTGACACATATATTAAGCTCACACAAACTAACAAATTGGATGATAGGGCAATTAAATGTAAGTTTGTAGGATATGCCTTGAACTTAAGAGCATACGTGTTCTACGTCCCAAATGAACAAAGAACATTTTATTGGACAATTATGACCCATAGCGTCACTATTTGTAAAGATCATGGTGTTGTTGTACAAATTAACTATGTGACAAAGAAGATTGCTCTCTTATCATTTGTGATTAGATCACCAAGATGTATAAATGATAGGAGGTCCTTATGATTTGTTCCTGGATTGAGAATGATATGAGACAGTATCAGTCCACGAAGGATAAATCATTAAATATCCCTAGTCAGAGCATTGTCGAGATTGGACATCGATAAATGCGTAAAAGACTAGTATTACACTTGTGCGCTTTGTGAGGGCATAACATCATAGTTCTCATATATTTGGGTATATGATACTCATGCAAGTGTATTAGGAGGGTGTGTTTTACCGATGGTACGGGAAACAGCTTCGCTCTGGATAGACCCCCTCAGAATTCCATTGGTAGTATGACTACGTGTCTATGGAAGTCCGACATCAGGGTATGTGTATTTGGTATTAACTTGAGACTTGCACCGCTAATACTTACGACAATCAATATACTTTGGTTTTGGTCATCCAGGGCTTTTACCGGTTTCTGTGTACGCCTCTTCTGGGTATATCGAGAATCATAGTGTGTTGGGTGTGATGTCAAGCGGAAGTATCACTCCAGTCATATGGAGATGATGGTCACGTAGGATACGGAACTGGTTCTCTTATATGCTGCAGCTATCGGGATGTTATGACAAGGTCATGTATATCCGATTATAGAGACTAGTTACCAGACATCCGACATGTGCTTCGTATGGGCAGACACAATTCCAGCCACAGGCCTAGCACGTGATCATCAGATACTGGATCGAAATACGCAATACTACGTATACTACGTCTGATATAGATCCTTATATTCCTGTAAGGATATTTCTGGAGAATTGGGTAGGAATGGCGCTTTGCTAGAAGCCAACCTTGTCTTGTAAATCGGTATAAATGTAGTACTAGGTACTTACGTGTTCGAATAGTCCGACGACCGAATTTACTACCAACATATCCGGGGATCTCATGGGTCACTTCCCGAAGATTCACCGGTGACGTATGACTCGCACTTTTAATTAATCTGGGATTAATTAGAGGAGAGAGAAAATTAATATGGGATTAATTACGGAGATATTTTATCTAGGATAAAATATCATTTAAAGAGAGATAACGATTAATTTGGAATTAATCGATAAATTAATATATTCGATATATTAAACGAAATTGGATTTCGACGCGGAATTAAAATTAGATTTTAATTCGGACGAACGAGTTAATTTAGAATTAATTCCTTAGCGACGTGAATAGTGATTTCGCTAGGCATAATCATTTAATTGCGTCGCGACGGAAAATTTGTTAATTTGGAATTAGCGAACCCGAGCCCGGGATTGTTTGCGAGCGCATTCGCATTTCGAATTCGAGTGTGGTACGCAAGTCAAATCAAGCGTCAAATTATTAATCACATCAAGCGTCAAATCACATGTCACTTTGAGTGATGTGACCATCGATTTATTGAATGATGTGACTTGATGGGAGTGGTTGGAAAGATTTTTGAAAGCTTGATTGACATTTAATATATTTAAATGTTTTGGTATTTTTTTTGATTTTTGGAAATCAATTAATTGATTTTGTAAAAATAAAACAAAGTGTATTTGATACACTTTTTCCTACCAACCATCACAACTCTTCTCTCTCTCAATTCTTCTTCTCTCTCACGCCCATGGAGGGCATTTTCTTCACTGGTTTTGGTAGCTCACTACCGAGAGCCAAGAGGAAAAATGGGAAGCAAAAGTCGCGATTTTATGGCAAAATCGGGAGTGCTAGCACACTACGAAGTCATGCGAAGGTGATAGGGAAGTCCACCCATGAGCTTGGAATCATTTCGTGAAGTTTGGAGCTTGATGGAACCTTGCAAAGCCGAATCTTGGAGAGGGAAAAAAAACAGTCACTGTCGTGAGCTGCAGTGGACAGAAAAGAAATTTTTGTTGCCTCGCGCGTCACTCAACCGATCGATGTGAGTATTGCGCAACTCCGTGATGTATTCGCATGTTTATTTCTTGCTTGATAATCGATCATTGGGGCCGTAGAAACTCCAACAATGGTATCAGAGCGATTGAAAAGCATGAAATATGACTTTGGGTTAAAATTTGGGTAAATTGATTTTGAGCATGATTTAATTAAATTGTTTGATTGAATATGTTTAAATGATGTTTTATTGGATATTGATTGGATCAATTTCAAGAAATTGTGTTTGGAACATTTTTCCCCAAATTGTGATGCTTGCCGAATCACCTAGAAGCCCTAATGTCTTGGAATTTTTTGTTTTTGATTCATTGGATGACTTGAAAACAATTGAGGATGTTGATTTAATGTTGATTTGGATTCAATTGGATTGGATTTAAAATTGGACATGAAAATCCCCTTTGGCTGAGACTAATATAACATGATTGGGTTTGATTTCTTTGATCAAAATGTGTTGGACACTAATTGATGTAATTGAACATGAATAATTAGGCTAATTGGTGTTTTGGAAATGTTAATTGGGTAATTAATTGTGTTATACACTTTGTGTAATTAAATTGGGAATTTGGAATTTGGTAATTTAATTATTTGGGCCTATTTTGTTAAAATTGGGCTTGAAAGTTGTTATTGGGCATATTGGGCTTGGTTGTACAAAGTTGGGTTTAGGCTAAATTGGTTGGATCCAATTGGGCCCAAAACCGCTTCCATAAAGCCCAAATGCGACTAAAGGACCTTTAAAGTTTAATTGGGCCTAAATTGATTTCTGGGTTTATGGAGTAACTCCCAGATTGGACTTTGGTTATTGGGTTCTGTTGGTTTCTAGATTAGGTCCCAAGATCATGAAATCAAGTAAGAAAACGCATGAATACATAAAGGAGAATGGCGGAAACATACTCACATTGACCGGATCTTGCGATGCGAAGAAGACAACTTCATTTTCCTCTATGGTGAAGCTCGGCAGTAGCTTGTTGAGGCAGTGAGCTGCTCGGTTTTCCTGGTTTTGGCTCCTCCAAGATTCGGCCATTGATGACTCCATTGAAGCTCCAAGCTTCAAGCTTCAAAATTGGTTTCCAAGCTCACAAGAACACTGCCCTATCACCTTTGTATTGACCCAAATGTGTGCTAGCACCTTTGTTTTGCCACAAAACACTCTCACAAGCTTCTCTTTCTCATTCGGTCAAACCAGAAAAATGGAGAAGAGAGAAGTGGCTCAAAGCCGAGAGGGAAAGAAAAGAGAGGGAAGAAGGGTTTCACGTGAAACCGTGTGAGGAGAGAGAGAAAAATAAAAGTGTATTTGGTTTTATTTTTATCAAATAAATTAACCATTTACAACTTTTAATTTCAAAAAATCAAAAGCAAAACAATTAATGCTTTTCAATCAACTCACATCAATCACTCAAATCAATCAATCAAATTGTCACATCACTCAAAGTGACATGTGATTTGACCCTTATTGTGACTAACGATTTGACGCTCGATTTGACTTGCGTGCCGCATTCGAATTCGAAATGCGAATGCGCTCTCAAATAATCCCGGGCTCGGGTTTGCTAATTCCAAATTAACGAATTTTCCGTCGCGACATAATTAAACAATTACGCCTAGCGAAATCACTATTCACGTCGCTAACGAATTAATTCTAAATTAATTTGTTCGCCCGAATTAAAATCTAATTTTAATTCCGCATCGAAATCCAATTTCGCATAATATATCGAATATATTATTTTATCGATTAATTCCAAATTAATCATTCTCTCTCTTTATTTAATATTTTATCCCAGATAAAATATCTCAATAATTAATCCCAGATTAATTTTCTCTCTCTTCTAATTAATCCCAGATTAATTAAAGTGCGAGTCATACATCATCGGTGAATCTTCGGGAAGCGACCCATGAGATCCCCGGATATGTTGGCAGTAAATTCAGTCGTCGGACTATCCGAACACGTAAGTACCCCGTACTACGTTTATACCGATTTACAAGACAAGGTTGGCTTCTAGCAAAGCGCCATGCCTACCCAATTCTCCAGAAATATCCTTATAGGAATATGTGATCTATATCAAGCGTAGTATACCGCAGTATTGTGTATGTCGATCCAGTATCGAATGTTCACGTGCTAGGCCTGGGGCTGGAATTGTGTCTGCCCCATACGAAGCACATATCGGATGTCTGGCAACTAGTCTCTATAATCGGATATACATGACCTAGTCATAATATCCCGATAGCTCGAGCATTTAAGAGAACGAGTTCCGTATCCTATGTGACCATCATCTCCATATAAATTGAGTGATACTTCCGTCTTAACATCACACCCAACACACTACGATTCTCAATATACCCAGCATTGGCGTACACAGAACCGGTTAAAGCCCTGGATGACCACAACCAAAGTATATTGATTGTCGCAAGTATTAGCGGTGCAAGTCTCAGGTTAAGACCAAATAAACCTACCCTGATTGGAAACTCCCATTCATACTACCAATGGGATTCCGCAGGGGTCTATCCAGAGCGAAGCTGTTTCCCGTACCATCGGTAAAACTCAACCTCCTATCACACTTGCATAAGTATCCTATACCCAAATATATGAGAACTATGCTGTTTTGCCCTCACAACGTGCACACGTGTATTACTAGTCTTTTACGTATTTATCGATGTCCAATCTCGATAATACTCTGACTAGGGATATTTAATGATTTATCTTACGTGGACTGATACTGTCTCATATCATTCTCCGTCCAGGAACAAATCATAGGGACCTCTTTTCATTTATATATCTAGGTGATCTAATCACAAATGATAAGAGTGCAATCTCCTTTGTCACATAGTTAATTTCTACAACAAAACCGTGATCTGTACAAATAGTGACGTTATGGGTCATAATTGTCCAACAATCTCCCACTTGGCCTATAGCTAGTCACTCGAGTGCTTGACACCCGAACTATGTACGGTTTGGCTCAAACTGCTGAGAAAATGCTTTCGTCAGTGGATTTATATGAATATCATCTTGATGTGATTTATTCTATCATCACATCGCCACTATGTATGATCCGAACGAATCAGATGATTATCAAAGTAAGTATCTGGATCGTCGATGAGACCATTAATTCTTTAGCATGTGCTGACGCCTAGCTCAACTGGTAACAGAACTATATCTAATCTAATTAGATTTATTATCGACCCAAATGGCTTCTATTGCTGCCTCAGTTACAGCAATAACCCGCATTTGTTGTTTATTCGGTAACAATATCTTGCTTGGAAGATTTCCAGCTCACTGTTCCGTTATACTATTGTATAGTACCTTTGTTACGACTTATAGTCGTTATCATGAAAGCCAAGCTTTCACTGATTATTTTATGGGAATATCATTTCCAAGAAATGATATATCATCATTACTCAGGACATTCACTGTCAGTGCGCTCCCACTAACCTCCTTATATACACAAGAATTATTTTCGTTTTGAATTAAATCATAAACTATTATGATTACATCAAAACGAAAATTCCAAGAACCTAATGCTTGCTTCAATCCAAACATGGATCGAATAACCTGCAAACCTAGTTTGCTTGTTATGGTTTGACAAAACCGTCAGGATGTTGTAAACATCCTCCGAAAGGTTTCCGTTAAGGAAAGCGGTTTTGGCATTCAGCTGCCACATTTCATAAATGAAACATGCAGCATCAACAAGCATTTTCGAAATGGATTTACCATGGCAACAGGTAAAAGGTTTGTCGCGTAATCAACACAATGTTGATAACTCTACCTTTTGGCTACAAGCCTAGCTTAGTACGATGGTCTGTTGCCATCCATGTATGTCTTCCTTGAAGACTTATTTAGTACCAATAGGCATAATGCCTTGTGGTACACACAACTAGTCTCCAAACATAGTTGATTACATGGAATCCAATTCGGATATCATGACACTTTGCCATAATAGGGAGTCGATACCTAGTATCACTCCTTCATACGTAGTAGTTGGTATTCCTCAATAAGATATACATCTTTATGAGGTGAGATCAGAAACCCATACCCCAGGTTGTTTTCTGAATTTCTCCGACCTACACGGTTCTTGTGTATTTGAAGATTATTGGTATAGTTTCATCCTTGATGAACTATTTGTGTTCCATTAAGGATTCGACGCCTGGAATAGTATTACTCCGATTTTCATCGAGTTTTACAATCCTCCCACTTACCACTGCATATCGGTATTCCTCTTAGGAAAACCGCATGGTGAGCAACAATCTAATTGTTCTCTCGTGAGTTGTATAAGTACAATACTTATGGTATCCCTAGGATAACCTACTATTGGCACTTATCCAATTTGGGTTTTAGTTTGGTATCATCCAAACATATGCCTAGCATTCCCAAATTATCAGGAATGAGAAACCTGGTTTCTTTCCTGTTCATATCTAATATGTTATCTGTCAAACAGATATTTATGGAACCTTATTCTAAATAAGTTCTTGCACTGTTTAGCGTATCCGTTGAAGGAAATGGTAGCTCAGAGCGACTCATGATTACCTTATCATGTCCAACAAAATTCAGTCTCTCATTTCGGATACACTGTCAAACTAACGTGTTCCAGGAGGAGTCCTCATTGAAAGAATATTATACTCTTTCAAGTATATGAGAAACTTATTGCTTAAGTATTTTCATCATGGTCAAACCGTGATGGTTTAATACTTTAACCGATCTGTTTGTCTATTTCGTGTCGAAACTTTAATAGTTTCGGATTTGTGTTTCTGAAGAAACACATAACCATACGCGATGCCACATCCGTAAAGGTCACAAAATATTCATATCCACATCTAGCCTAGCTAGACATGGGCCCACTTGCTTCACTATGAACTAGGGGTAACAGATCGGTGGCATTTACACTTTTACCAAGTAAATAGTGTTTTAGGCACTTTGCCCAATAAACTAGATTCGTAAACATTATTTGAATAAAATCAAATTAGTCATGGTACCCACTCTTCGAAAGTGTGGATATACGAGTCTTGTTTGATTGTGTCCCAGACAACAATGCCACAATTAGTTTCTTAATTGATCAAATCAGTTTGAGCTATTTATTTGTCATGTTATATATTTGAGATATATTTATATTCTAAATATAAATTTATTATTCACAACTAATGTGTTTATCTCAATATCATCTTTATATAATAAAACACTTTAGTGTTCTAGAATATAAAGGTATATCCGCAACGGATTATACACTGATATAGAGATAATGTTTCTAGTCAAACTAGTTACATTATAACAGTTTACTAATTTAAGTACACACCCGAAGGTAGTTCCTAAACTTAGGTATCTACGGTCAAAACAGCGACTTTCGTCCCGTTTTCAATTCGCAGATAAATCTCTATTGAAATCAGTATCCTGTTCAAACAGATTCTGAAATCAATACATATTTTATGTATCACACTAAGTATTTAAAATCCAATTTTAATACTAGTAGTGAACATATTTATGACAAACATATTTGAAGTCAGAGCCTTGCTCGTCTTCAATTCCTTCTTGGGATATGTCATTTTATCTTCCTAGAAGATTATATGATTTTGCCTTGCCGTTTTCCACACTCCAGAAGCCTTTGGCCAAGCCTTGGCTTTCTAGAATATCGAAGTAAGGTGCGCCTTGCGCTACTTACCTAATTGCAAAGTTTGACTTTGTCTCCTTGAGTATAGCCATTAACTCTCCAAGAGTTTATTTATTGCAATTTAGTATTTCAAAGATCTAAAATAGATCGATGAAAATCCTTCAATTCCATTATCATACTTTAAGGATCTAATCCTTAGTTCTGATTCAGAAATTAAGGAGTCTACTTGACAAGTATAATGAATTAAGCAATAAAGTTATCATTACATGATATTCCAAATATCATGTTCCACTTATTGGCTTAACTTCAGGGCTTAGGCTTAATATTTGTTTTATCAAATAAAATAACTTATTATTTTTCCAGGACCATCCTGAAATTATTCCCAATTTGAAAATTAAACCATTTAAACACATTTTCCCCAGGATTATGTTTTAAATGTCAATCTTTCAATTTATCTTGATTCTAATAGTCAACTATTTAATCAACGATTTGTTGGTACTATATTATATATGATTATTATAGTCCAACTATACAATCAAATATAATTTAAATTAATTAACCTCAATTATATTGATTATTATAGTCCAACTATAAAATCAACTATAAATCGAAATTAATTAATTCAAATATATTGATTATATAATCCAATTATATAATCAACTATAATACAGTCCAGTTGTTTATTAAAACAACAATTTTAAATATTAGTCCAACTAACATTTAATTTAACGACGAAATAATTTATGATTGAGCGCGTATGGCTAATAATTAAACGATATTGCAAATTCAATTCTTGCCTCCCACTATTTTTCGGCGAGCCTCTAACCCTCTGTCGAGTACTCGGGAAACCGTTGTTTCCTAGTGGGCTAGGATCCTGTTAAATATCACACAATCTTGACTTTGGCCAACAAATTGTATGATAATTAACTAGGTAGATCTCTAAGATCGATTGGATCCAATCCAATTCCTAGATCGATAGGGGGACATCCAAGTCCGAAACATATATCTATATATGCCAATACATCCAATGTATTACCTAACATTTTCCTCTGAATCAACTAAGCCTTGCTTTGGCCACAGCAAAATTAGTGATCCCAGTCAAGCTCGACCCATTGACCATGGAAAGCTTCGTAATCAATATCGATGGACAAGAAGTGGTCTTGACTTGGCCAACAAACCACAACTTGGACAAGACATTATATGGAACAAAACCTTCGTGATTCAAACACATCTTGACAGACAAAGGCCTTGACTTTGGCCAACAAACCAATGCCGTCTTCGATCTTGAGTAAGAATCACTCAATGGAAGGAAAGACGCTTAATATTGAGCGATGGATTTTCGCGTGCAAATTGGCAACCAATTTATTATCTTTGTTAAGGTCTCATCATCATACACCCTAAAGCATGCATTCTAAACACATAATAAAGCGCATATGATAATTAATAATGATATGCGGATGGATACTTTACATTGATCCTAGATCAAATCTCTCCATTTCTCTCTCCCGCTAGCACATGTATTTACTTCTACCCGTTACACTACACTTCTAAAGAAACCTCATTTACATTGAGGGGAATAGGTGAGAATAGAATACAAAGAGTATAGAGGTGATAAGGCTGGACACGCAGGTCCAATTAATAAATCAAATTATTACAACAATTTCTAAAATTGCCCCACCCATCTAATTTCCATCCGATATACATTATTCATGCATCGCAACCATGTATTCACACAAGCATGTTATCAATCAATCTATCCAATTAATTAATCTGATAAATAGTGATCATCCAATGTTTAAACAACGATTTGATTTTGCTCGAGTCAAACTCATTTTCGAATAAGTACTCAAAGTACAAATTCTTGAATTAATTAAACTACAAATTAAATCCAATTCAATTTGTATTTAATACTAATTCACTATTTAATTCCAAATTAAATATTACACTTTATTAATAAACCTTTACGATTTAAATTCCAAATTCAATCGTTACGGGTCTCAAAGCCCGATTACATCCAATGTTTATTTAATTAAAGTCCAATGGGCTTTTAATTAATTTCTTTAAGGCGTGGAATTTTGGTCAACTCGGGTCAAACCGATAACCAAAGTCCAATCCAGGATTTACTCCATAAGCCCACAAATCAATTTTGGCCCATTAGGTCCAATTAAATAATTAAGGTCCATTAAGTCATAATTGGACTTTATGGATGCGGTTTTGGGCCCAATTGGATCCAACCCAAATTGGCCTAACCTAACTTGGTACAACCAAGCCAAAAGCCCAATTACAAACTATAAGGCCCAAATCCAATTTCAAGCCCAATTAATTAACTTATTAAAATTCCAAATTCCATAATCAATTAACCTAAGTGTAATACATAATTAATCACCCAATTAACATTTCTAAAACATCAATTAGCCTAATTAATCATGCCTTTACATCAAATAGTGTCCAACACAATTCAATCAAAATCAAACCCATTTTACATGCTTCTATTCTCGGCAATTAGGGGTTTTTTTGAATCCGATTCGGTTTCAATCCAATTGAATCCACAATCATCATTTCCAAAAAAATTCAACTCATCCAATAAATTAAAATAAAAAAACACATTGAATTTTATTTCTCTAAGAATTCGGCCAAGCCAACTTTTAAAGGGAAAATTGTTCCAAATCAAATTCAATCCAATTGAACTTCAAACAACATTACCCAATTGTTTAAGTCATCCAATGATCAAACAAAAAAATATTACCAAGACATTAGGGCTTACAATTTTCGGCCATGCCCAAAAATTTGGGGAAAAATGGATCCAATCCAATTTCATGAAATTGATTCATGCATAACTTCAATTAATCAACATAAAAGCATACTTAATCAATCAATAATCAAAACATGCTTCAATTGATTTTACCAAATTTTAAACCCTAACTTTTTCATGCTTGATCAAAGCTCAAGATACCATTGTTGGTTTCTAGATTAGGTCCCAAGATCACGAAATCAAGCAAGAAAACGCATGAATACACAAAGGAGAATGGCGGAAACATACTCACATTGATCGAATCTTGCGACGCGAAGAAGACAACTCCATTTTCCTCCATGGTGAAGCTCGGCAGTAGCTCGTTGAGGCAGTGAGCTGCTCGATTTTGCTGGTTTTGGCTCCTCCAAGATTCGGCCATTGATGACTCCATTGAAGCTCCAAGCTTCAAGCTTCAAATTCGGTTTCCAAGTTCACAAGAACACTACCCTACGTCGCGATTTTATGGCAAAATCGGAAGTGCTAGCACACTACGAAGTCATGCGAAGGTGATAGGGAAGTCCACCCATGAGCTTGGAATCATTTCGTGAAGTTTGGAGCTTGATGGAACCTTGCAAAGCCGAATCTTGGAGAGGGAAAAAAAAACAGTCACTGCCGTGAGCTGCAGTGGGCAGAAAAGAAATTTTTATTGCCTCGCGCGTCGTTCAACCGATCGATGTGAGTATTCCGCAACTCCGTGGTGTATTCGTATGTTTATTTCTTGCTTGATAATCGATCATTGGGGCCGTAGAAACTCCAACAATGGTATCAGAGCGATTGAAAAGCATGAAATATGACTTTGGGTTTAAAATTTGGGTAAATTGATTTTGAGCATGATTTAATTAAATTGTTGATTGAATATGTTTAAATGATGTTTTATTGGATATTGATTGGATCAATTTCAAGAAATTGTGTTTGGAACATTTTTCCCCAAATTGTGATGCTTGGCCGAATCACCTAGAAGCTCTAATGTCTTGGAATTTTTTGTTTTTGATTCATTGGATGACTTGAAAACAATTGAGGATGTTGATTTAATGTTGATTTGGATTCATTGGATTGGATTTAAAATTGGACATGAAAATCCCCTTGGCCGAGACTAATATTGCATGATTGGGTTGGATTTCTTTGATCAAAATGTGTTGGACACTAATTGATGTAATTGAACATGATTAATTAGGCTAATTGGTGTTTTGGAAATGTTTATTGGGTAATTAATTGTGTTATACACTTTGTGTAATTAAATTGGGAATTTGGAATTTGGTAATTTAATTATTTGGGCCTATTTTGTTAAAATTGGGCTTGAAAGTTGTTGTTGGGCTTGGTTGTACTAAGTTGGGTTTAGGCTAAATTGGTTGGATCCAATTGGGCCCAAAACCGCTTCCATAAAGCCCAAATGCGACTAATGGACCTTTAAAGTTTAATTGGGCCTAATGGGTCTAAATTGATTTCTGGGTTTATGGGGTAACTCCCGGATTGGACTTTGGTTATTGGGTTCTGTTGGTTTCTAGATTAGGTCCCAAGATCTTGAAATCAAGCAAGAAAACGCATGAATACACAAAGGAGAATGGCGGAAACATACTCACATTGACCGAATCTTGCGACGCGAAGAAGACAACTCCATTTTCCTCCATGGTGAAGCTCGGCAGTAGCTTGTTGAGGCAGTGAGCTGCTCGGTTTTCCTGGTTTTGGCTCCTCCAAGATTCGGCCATTGATGACTCCATTGAAGCTCCAAGTTTCAAGCTTCAAAATCGGTTTCCAAGCTCACAAGAACACTGCCCTATCACCTTTGTATTGACCCAAATGTGTGCTAGCACCTTTGTTTTGACACAAAACACTCTCACAAGCTTCTCTTTCTTATTCGGGCGAACCAGAAATGAGGAGAAGAGAGAAGTGGCTCAAAGCCGAGAGGGAGAGAAAAGAGAGGGAAGATGGGTTTCACGTGAAACCGTATGAGGAGAGAGAGAAAAATAAAAGTGTATTTGGTTTTATATTTATCAAATAAATTAACCATTTACAACTTTTAATTTCAAAAAGTCAAAAGCAAAACAATTAATGCTTTTCAATCAACTCACATCAATCACTCAAATCAACCAATCAAATTGTCACATCACTCAAAGTGACATGTGATTTGACCCTTGATGTGACTAACGATTTGACGCTCGATTTGTCTTGCGTGCCGCATTCGAATTCGAAATGCGAATGCGCTCCCAAATAATCCCGGGCTCGGGGTTCGATAATTCCAAATTACCGAATATTCCGTCGCGACATAATTAAACGATTACGCCTAGCGAAATCACTATTCACGTCGCTAACGAATTAATTCTAAATTAATTCGTTCGCCCGAATTAAAATCTAATTTTAATTCCGTGTCGAAATCCAATTTCGCATAATATATTGAATATATTATTTTATCGATTAATTCCAAATTAATCATTCTCTCTCTTTATTAATATTTTATCCCAGATAAAATATCTCCGTAATTAATCCCAGATTAATTTTCTCTCTCTTCTAATTAATCCCAGATTAATTAAAGTGTGAGTCATACATCATCGGTGAATCTTCGGGAAGCGACCCATGAGATCCCCAGATATGTTGGTAGTAAATTCGGTCGTCGGACTATCCGAACACATAAGTACCCCGTACTACGTTTATACCGATTTACAAGACAAGGTTGGCTTCTAGCAAAGCGCCATGCCTACCCAATTCTCCAGAAATATCCTTATAGGAATATGTGATCTATATGAAGCGTAGTATACCGTAGTATTGTGTATGTCGATCCAGTATCGAATGTTCACATGCTAGGCCTGGGGCTGGAATTGTGTCTGCCCCGTACGAAGCACATATCGGATGTCTGGCAACTAGTACTCATAATATCCCGATAGCTCGAGTATTTAAGAGAACGAGTTCCGTATCCTATGTGACCGTCATCTCCATATGACTGGAGTGATACTTCCGTTTTAACATCACACCCAACACACTACGATTCTCAAATACCCAGCATTGGCGTACACAGAACCGGTTAAAGCCCTGGACGACCTCAACCAAAGTATATTGATTGTCGCAAGTATTAGCGGTGCAAGTCTCAGGTTAAGACCAAATACACCTACCCTGATTGCAGACTCCCATAGACACATAGTCATACTACCAATGGGATTCCTCAGGGGTCTATTCAGAGCGAAGCTGTTTCCCGTACCATCAGCAAAACACAACCTCCTATCACACTTGCATGAGTATCCTATACCCAAATATATGAGAACTATGCTGTTGTGCCCTCACAACATGCACAAGTGTAATACTAGTCTTTTACGTATTTATCGATGTCCAATCTCGATAATACTTTGACTAGGGATATTTAATGATTTATCCTATGTGGACTGATACTGTCTCATATCATTCTCCGTCCAGGAATAAATCATAGGGACCTCATATCATTTATATATCTAGGTGATCTGATTAGTTCCGGATTAATAAAATATGAGACGATATCAATCCACAAAGGTTTAATCATTAAATATCCCTAGTCGTAGTATTATCGAGACTAGACATCGATAATGCGGAATAGACTAGTATTGAATTTGTGCACGTTGTGGGAGCATAATGGCATAGTTCTCATATATTTAAGTAATGGATACTTATGCAAGTGTGATTGGAGGTTGTGTTTACCGATGGTACGGGAACACCTTCGCTCCGGATAGACCCCGCGGAATCCCATTGGTAGTATGAATATGTGTCTATGGGAATCCACATCAGGGTAGGTATATTTGTCTTAACCTGAGACTTGCATCGCTAATACTTGCGACAATCAATACGCTTTGGTTTTGGTCGTCCGGGACTTTAACAGGTTATGTGTATGCCTCTTCTGGGTTTATTGATAATTGTAGTGTATTGGGTGTGATGTCAAGACAGAAGTATCACTTCAGTCATATGGAGATGATGATCACGCAAGGATACATAACTGGTTCTCTATTATGTTGCAACTATCAAGATAATATGACAATGTCATGATTATACGATTATAGAGACAGTGTTTGTGATCCAATATATGCTTCGAACGAGGCAGACACTATTCCAGCCCCAGGCCTTGCATGTGACATCAGATACTAGATCACAATACGCAATACTACATATATTACGCCTGACATAAATTATATATTCCTTAAATAATATTGCTAGAAGCCAACCCATGTCTTTTAAATCGGTAAGAACGTGGTCGGGTACGCACGTTTTCGGATACTCCGACGACCGGATTTACTGCCAACATATCCAGGGATCTCATGGGTCACTTCCCGAAGATTCACCGATGACGTATGACTCGAATAGAATTAATCTGGGATTAATTATGAGAGAGAGAAAATTAATATAGGATTAATTACGGCGAGAATTTATATGGGATAAAATTCAAATAGAAGAGAGAGAACGATTAATTTGGAATTAATCGATTAAAATAATATATTTGATATATAAAATGAAATTAGATTTCATACCACAGAATTAAAATTAGATTTTAATTCGGGCGAGCGAATTAATTTAGAATTAACTTGCAAGCGACTTTCGTAATAATTTTGCGAGGCATTATTATTTAATTAAATTTGATTTAATTACGTGGTAACGGAAAATTTGTTAATTCGGAATTAATGAACCCGGGCCGGAATGTGTTTGCGGGCCCACTCGGATTTTGAATCAAGTGGGGCCCACACAAGTCACATCACCTAGTCTATCTCATCACCTTTTGGTTGATGGAAGTAGTTAGTTGTTTGTGGCTTGTTCAACACACAAGTGTGAAAGGCATGAGTGACCTTTACCAAATCTTGGATTTGGTATATCATTTTTTGTTTTTTGAAAATCAAAACAAGTCACACAATTCATCCTCTCCTCTTTTCTCTCAACCGATACTCTCTCTCTATATTACACTCTCATTACCGAGAGTTATAAGAAGAAAAATGGAATTTTTGTTGCACAAAATCTATATTGCTAGCACATCAAAGAGTCATCCAAGGTGATAGGGAAACCATTCCCAAGAGTTTGGAATTCATTCATCAAGCTTGGAACTCAGCATACAATCAAATGAGAGCTTGGAGCAACTTCAAATGAGGCAAATTTTTATTGTCTACACATCCTACCTAGCCGATCAATGTAAGTTATTCCGCAAACTTCGTTGAGTATTCACACATCTTTTATGCTTAATGATCTTGGATTTGTTCTTAGACCCAACACCTCAAAAGGACAGCGTCGGAACAACCATATGGTTATGAACTCAGAAGGTCTGGTAGGGAAAGACATGAGCCTGAAAGATATGGTTTCCATATTGATGAGGAACATGATTAGGTCATTGATAATGACGATCCCACCAGTTTTGACGAAGCAATGCATGACATTGATTCAGTCAAGTGGCTTGAGGCCATGAAATCTGAAATAGACTCTATGTATCAGAATCAAGTCTATGACTTGGTAGATGCACCTGAAGGGATGAAACCCATAGGCTGCAAGTGGATTTACAAGCGTAAAACTGATGCAGAAGGCAACATCCAAGGAATTGACTATGACGATACTTTCTCGCATGTTAGCTGCATACTTTGATTATGAGATTTGGCAGATGGATGTCAAAATAGCTTTCCTTAATGGAACCCTCGTAGAGGAAGTCTATATGACACAACCTGAGGGGTTTGCATCTAAGGATGATCATAATAAAATATGCAACCTTAAATGATCCATTTATGGACTCAAGCAAGCCTCTATAAGTTGGAATATACGATTTGATGAGACAATCAAAGAATTTGACTTCATCAAAAATGTAGATGAGCCAAGCTACGAAATAAAATAAAAATGCTCATAAAGAGTCTTTATTTTTTTTTTCTTCTTCAAACCTGGGCCTTTTATAATGGAGAGCCTTATCAACCGTTTGAGCGGTTTTGCTTCCTTTCCCACGTTTCATGCTTGCATGTAACCGCTGAATCATGCATTCAAACTGCTGAGTTGTGTGATAACTGCCAGAATGTGGGGCGCTGTTATTAACTGCTAGATCGTGGGGTTAACTGCAACGTGTCTGTTCGCGCAATAATCGTCATGATCGCTCTTCTCTTCGTCGTTCTTCGTCTTCTTTTCATTTGGTCGTCCTAATTGCTTTTCGTCCTTTGACACTTTCTTTCTATTCGCCCCTCATTGACTCGTTCGTCCTATGGCGATTTTCTTCACCAACAATTGTCCCCCAAATTCGCCTTGATTGATTTGGGAAATGAAATCGAGGCGAATTTCTTAACTTGGGTAAAGTTAGGATGGTACCTATTGGCCGTATACTGGCTTCGGCCTGCTGGTATTTTGTTGGATAATTATGACCCATAACATCACTATTTTGTAAAGAACATGATGTTCTTGTACAAAATTAACTATGTGACAAATGAAATTGCTCTTTTATCATTTGTAATTGGATTACCTGGATATATAAATGATAAAAGTCCATATGATTAGTACCAGATTAATAAGATATGAGACAATATTAATCCACGTAAGGTTTAATCATTAAATATCCCTAGTCGTAGTATTATCGAGACTGAACATCGATAATGCGGAATAGGCTAGTATTACATTTGTGCACGTTATGGAAGCTTAACGACATAATTCTCATATATTTGGGTATTTGATACTCATGCAAGTGTGATAAGATGTTATGTTTGCCGATGGTACGGGAACAGCTTCGCTCTGGATAAACCCTTCGGAATCTCATTGGTAGTATGACTATGTGTCTATGGGAATCCGAATCAGGGTAGGTGTATATGGTCTTAACCTGAGACTTGCATCACTAATACTTGCGACAATCAATATACTTTGGTTTTGGTCGTCCGGGGCTTTAACAGGTTCTGTGTACGCCTCTTCTGGGTATACTGAGAATCGTAGTGTATTGGGTGTGATGTCAAGATGGAAGTATCACTTCAGTCATATGGAGATGATGATCACGCATGGATACAGAACTGGTACTCTATATTGCTATAGCCATCGGGAAAGTATGACTAGGTCATGACTTTCCGATCATAAAGAGACTAGTTGCTAGTGATCCGATATATGCTTCGTACGGGGCAGACACAACTCTAGCCCCAGGCCTAGCATGTGACATCCGATACTGGATCGTAATACGCAATACATTGTATACTACGCCTGATATAGATTATATATATTCCATGTTGAATATATTTCTGGAGAATTGGGTAGGCATGGTGCTTTGCTAGAAGCCAACCATGTCTTGTAAATCAGTAAGAACGTGGTACCAGGTACACACATGTTCAGATAGTCCGATGACCGTATTTACTGCCAACATATCCAGGAATCTCTTGGGTCGCTTCCCAAAGATTCACCGATGATATTTGACTCGAACAGACTTAATCTGAGATTAATTATGAAAGAGAAAATTAATCTGGGATTAATTACGGCAAGAATTAATCTGGGATTAATTATGAGAGAAAGAATTAATCTGGAATTAATTCGCGTCGAGAATTTATCTGAGATTAAATCATCGAGAGGAGAGAACACGATTAATTTGGAATTAATCGGCAAAGTAAATTTAATAGTGAAATTGGATTTTACTATTGAATTTAATTAATTGGGCTAAAATAATATATTAGATATATTAATTGAAATTGGATTTCCATGCGGAATTAAATTGGATTTTAATTCTAGCGAACAAATTAATTTAGAATTAATTCGCAAGCGACTTCCGTAATAATTTTACTGGGTATTATTATTTAATTAAATTAGATTTAATTACGAAGCGACGGAAAATTCGTTTAGTCGGATTAAACGAACCGGGCCCAAAGTGTGTTGTGTAAGCCAACTAAATTTGGAATTTAAATGGGTGGGACCCATGACTTACATCAACTTGTCACTATTTGTGATGTAAGTAGATGGAATAGTAAATATGGCATTTACTTCCCAAACCAACCAAGTCAACACACACCAACTTTTTGTATATGATTTTTGAAAAAACAAAATGAAACTATTCACTCATCTATCTCATTTACTCTCTACATGGCCGATTCTTCCTTTCTCTTGGAGAGAAAATTTTGCTTCCATTTTTGGACAAAGCTAGCACTTTGGGAGTCAACTAAGGTGATAGGGAAACTCACCCTTGAGTTTGGAATTCAAATCAAAGGCTTGGAGCTTCCAACAAAGAAGAAAAAGTCTTGAACTTCATCCGATCAAAATGAGTATTTCCGCAACTCCCTTTGAATTATTCACACAAATAATCACGCTTAGAGATCCCGTGGCATGTCTAGGACATTTACAATGGTATCAGAGCGGTTTCTAAGCATGATTTGATTATAAGGTTCTTAAACTTTAATTTGGGTATTTTTGCTTGGAGCATGAAAATGCAAAATTGGATGTTTTGTTGATATTAGATGATGATAACTTAGAGTTGTGCATCATAGGATTATGAAAAATTGATTGGATCAAAGTTTCCCTAAAATCCTTATGTTGGCCGAATGTAACCCTAGATGAACTCATGGTGGAATTTTGGAAATTTGACAATTGGATGTGTTAAATAGCATGATTCAATATTGAATGTTGATTTAATTGAATTGAAATCAAATTGAATGATTTTTATTGCTATTCCGTGAGATATGAAGCATGTTGGAAAGATTGATTTTGATTAATTTATGTTGGACATGAATTAGATGGTAAACATGATTAATTAGATTAATTAGTGTTTTGGAAATACTAGATTAATTAATTAATTGTGTTAATTACACTTGAAATGGATTAATATGTAATTTGGAATGATATATTAATCTAATTTATTGTATTTGGGCTAATGGGCTTGGTGGGGCCAAATTTTGGTCTTGGATCATATTTGGGCCTAAACCATTTCCATAAAGTCCAAAAATATGACATTGAGCCTTTAATAATTTAATTGGGCCTAATGGGCCTAAATTGATTTTATAGCATATGGTGATTCCTAACTTGGGCCTTGACATTTTGGGTTTGATCCATAATGGCCAAAGCCCATGCCCAAAGAATCAATTGAAAGCTCATTGGACTTTAATTGAATAGTATTGGATGCTATTGGGCCTTTGAGACCCAATTGAATTGGATTTGGAATTCAATTCCTTAAAGGCATTATTGAAAGTGTAATTGTTTAATTTGGAATTAAACATGAATTAATATTGGATACAATTTAAATTGGATTTGAAATTGTAGTTCGATATAATTCAAGAATATGTACTTTGAGTATTTATTCTTAAACGAGTTTGACTCATGCAAATCAAATAATTGTTTGAACATTGGATGATCATTAATTCAAAGATTAATTAATTGGATTAGATTGATTGAATATCATGCTTTGTGTGAATACTTGGATGTATTGTATGAATAATGTATATAGATGGATATTAGAAGGGTGAGGACAATTTTGGAAATTATTGTAATAAATTTAGAATTTATTAAATTGGACATACTTGTCCAACCTATTATCTTTTTTCTCTTTGTATTTCTCTTCTCACCAATTCCCCTCAATGTAAATGAGGTTTCTTTTAGTGTTATGTAATTGGGTAGAAGTAAGAGTAGTGTTAGTGGGAGAGAGGAAATATAGAGATTTGTTCTAAGAATAATTTTTATATATCAATTCGCATATCATTATTAAATTTTATCGCGCCTTATTATGCTTTTAGAATGCATGTTTAAGGGTGTATGATGAGACCTAATTAAAGATAATAAATTGGTTTTCAATTTACGCGAAAAACCCTCATTCAATATTAAGCGTTTTTCCTTCCATTGAGTGGTTCTCTCTCAAGATCCAAGATTGGCATTGGTTTGTTGGCCAAAGTCAAGACCTTTGTCCATCGCGGATGTGTTTGAACCGCGTAAGCTTTGTTCTATATCGTATGTCTTGGGCAGTTGTGATTTTTTGGCCAAAGTCAAGGTCACTTCTTGTTCATCGACTTCGATTACGAAGCTTTCCCACTGTCAATGGGTCACACTTAACTGGAATCATTAAGTTTGTTGAGCCAAAACCAAGACTTAGTTGATTCAGAGGAAACAGGTTAGGAAATATATTGGATATATATTTCGGACTTGGAGGTCCACCTACTGGATCTAGGAATTTGATGGGATCCAATTGATCTTAGAGATCTACCTAGTTAAGTTTCATACAGCTTGTTGGCCAAAGTCAAGGTTGTGTGTTATTTAACGGGATCCTAGCCCACTAGGAAACTAGGTTTCTCGAGCACTCCACAGAGGGTTAGAGGCTCGTCGAAAAATAGTGGGAGGCAAGTATTAAATTTGCAATTTCGTTTAGATACTTGCCAATACGCGCTCATTTTATTTTTTCGTCATTAAAATATAAATATATTAGTTGGACTAATATTTAATTGTTGTTTTAATTGAACAGTTTGACTGTATTCAAACTACTTCCTTTGTAGTTGGTTATATAGTTGGCTTATAGTAATCAAAACATTTGAATGTAACCAATCATTTGTAGTTGGTTAGATAATTGGACTATAGTAATCATTGCATTCGATTGTACCCGAAATCGTTGATTGAATAGTTGGACTATAGCAATCAAAATAACTTGAAAGATTAACGTTAGAGACATAATCCTTGGTGAAAATGTCTTTAACGGCTCCAATTTTCCAGATTGGGAAATGAATCTCAAGATAGTCTTGGGAGTTGAGAAGTTACTCTATTTGATAGAGAAACCTCTCGGGCCTGATCCCGGAGTTGAGCAAATAGTATAGCATGAGCTTTGGAAGACTCATAACTTTAGTGCTCAATCTGTCATACTTGCTGCAATGAATCCTCAAATTTCATCGTCAGAACTAAGGATTAGATCCTTGTACCATGATGAGGAAATTAAAGGATCTTCATAGATTTATTCTTAGATCTTAGAAGCACGAATTGCAAAAGAAGCTCTTTCGCTCGCGTATATCAGATGGTACATCTGTCGAGCACTAGTTGTCGCAGATGATTGCTGACATCGAACAGCTAAGTTAGCTGGGCATTACCTACGAGGCCAAGACTTCCATAGATTTGAACTTACAGTCTCTGCCCGAATGCTGGGGTGGGTTCGTCATGAACTTCAACATGATGAACCAAGAGAAAAATCTTGGAGAGTTAATGGCTATACTCAAGGAGGAAGAGCCAAAGCTTTTAAAAGGGCGAGAAGCGCAAGACGCATTTTACTTCGATATCCTAGAAGGCCAAGGCTTGGCCGAAGGCTTTTGGGGGTGTGAAAAAAAGGGCAAGGCTGAATCGTCACAGTCTTCTGGGAAGACAAATGACATATCCTAATATGTCTGCCTAAATTGTGGCAAACGGGGTCACTGGAAGCGTGACTGTCGTATGGACAAGGCAGACATGAAAGAAAGTGAAGGTGGGGCAAGGCTCTGGCTTCAGGTATGTTTGTTATAAACATGTCCACTACTAGTTTTAAAATTGGATTTTTGATACTGGAGGTGGTACATAAATATGTGTACTGATATGTAGAATCTGCTGATTAGTAGGAGACTGGCTTTAGATGAGATCGACCTACAAGTCGGAAACAGGACGAGAGTCGTTGTTTTGGCCATAGGAACCTAAGTTTTGGAACTGCCATTGGGGCATGTACTTAAATAAGGAGACTGTTATAATGTACCTAGTTTGACTAAGAACATTATCTCTGTATCCAGTTTAACTCGTTGAGGGTATACCTTTATGTTCCGAAACACCAGATATTTTGTCTATAAAGATGATATTGAGATATACACATTAGATGTGAATAACAGTATTTATATTTCGAATATAAATGAATCTCAAAGATATAACATGACAAACAAAAGGCTCAAACTGAGTAAATCAGATGAGACTTATTTGTGGCATTATTGTCTGGGACACATTAACAAGACTCGTATATCCACACTTTCAAAGAATGGATACTAGGACGGATTTGATCCTAATTCAAATGATGTCTACGAATCTTGTTTATTAGGCAAAATGCCTAAAACACCTTTTACATGGTAAATGTGCACGAGCCACCGATATGTTAGCCCTCGTTCATAGTGACGTAAGTGGGCCCATGTCTAGCTAGGCTAGATGTGGATATGAATACTTCGTAACCTTTACGGATGTTGCATCACGTTATGGTTATGTGTATCTTATGAAACACAAGTCAGAAACTTTTGAGAAATTGAAAGAGTTTCGACACGAAGTAGAAAAATAGACCGGTAAAAGTATTAAAACATTACGGTTGGACCATGGTGGATAATACTTAAATAAATGAGTTTCTGGATTACTCGAAAGAGTATGGTATTCTTCCACAATGGACTCCTCCCGGAACACCTCAATTTGACGGTGTGACCGAACGGAGAAATCGAACTTAGTTGAATAAGGTTCCATAAAAATCTGTTAGACAGACTTCATATTAGATATGAACATGAAAGAAACCGGGTTTCTCATTCCTGAAGATTTGGGAATGCTGGACATACTCTAAAAATTTGGATGATACCAAACTAGAAACCAAATCAGATAAGTGCCTATTTGTAGGTTATCCTAGGGAAACCAAAGTATAGTACTTATACAACTCACAAGAGAACAATGTATTTGTTGCTCTCCATGCGGTTTTCCTAAGAGGAATTCCTATATGCAGTGGTAAGTGGGAGGAAAGTAAAACTCGATAAAAATCGGAGTGATACTATTCCAGACACCGATCCCTTACGGAACATGATCAGTTCATCAAGGATGAAACTGTACCACAATCTTCTAATACATAAGAACCGCGTAGGTCGGAGAGAGTCAAAAAATAACCTGGTAGGTATGGGTTTCTGATCTCACCTCATGTAGATGTCAATCTTATTGAGGAAGACGAACAAACTACGTATGAAGAAACGATACAAGGTATCGACTCCGATTAATGGCAAAGTGACATGAAGTCTGAAATGGATTCCATGTATACCAACCAAGTTTGGACACTGGTTGATGTACCAGAATGCATTGTGCCTATTGGTACTAAATGGGTCTTCAAAGAAGACAGACATGGATGGAAACATATAAATGTACGCAGCTAGGCTTGTACAGAAAAGGGTATCGTCAACAACATAATATCGACTACGACGAAACTTTTTCACCTATTGCCATGATTAAATCCATTTGGATAATTCTTTCTAATGCTGCATATTTCGATTATGAAATATGGCAACTAGACGCCAAACCCGCTTTCCTTAATGGAAATCTTTTGGAGGATGTTTGTATGCAACATCCTGACAGTTTTGTCGTGCCTAAACATACAAACAAGGTTTGTAAGTTAAATCAATCCATTTATCGATTGAAGTATGTATTGAATTCTTGGAACCATTGTTTTGATGTAATCAAAATGGTATATGATTTAATTCAAAACGAAGATGATTCTTGTGTATATAAGAGGGTTAGTGGGAGCGCACTGACATTCATTGTCCTTATGTTGATGATGTATTTCTTTTCGGCAATAACATTCCCATACTATAATCGGTGAAAGCTTGGCTTTCATAAAATTCTCCATGAAAAACCTGGGAGAAGCATGCTTTATTCTAGGAATAAAGATCTACTGGGATAGATCTAGAAAACTGCTGACACTCTCCCAGAGTTCGTACGTTTTGATATGTACACAATCTGATGTCTCATATGCTTTGAGCATATGCAGTCACAATCAGGCCCCATCCAGGTGATGGTCACTGGATTGAGTAAAGAACATCCTTGAGTATCTTGGATGAACTAAGGATGCTTTCTGAGAATATGGGGAAACGAGAACTTGAGATGACTGGGTTCACCGCTGCAAGTTTCCAAACCGAGAAAGATGACTGTAAGTCGTAATAAGGGTATATATTTAGTTTGAATAACGGAACAGTGAGCTAGAAATCTTCCAAGCAAGATACTTTTGCCGATTAAATAATAAAAGTGGAATATTGCTGCAGCTGAGGCAGCAAAAGTAGCATTTTGGATCTATAAATTCCTAATTGGATTAGGAGTAATTCTGTTAACAGCTGAGTTGGGCTACAACATAGGCTAAGGAACCGCGATCTCATCAACGATCCAAATATGTACTTCGACTAATTCATCTCATTCGTGAGATCATACATCGTGGCGATGTGATGATCGAATAAATCGCATCAGATGATAACCTTGCAAATCCGCTGACGAAAGCTATTTCTCAGCAGAAGTTTGAGCGACCCGTACATAGTTCAGGTGTTGGACACTTGAGTGATTGGCTATAGGCCAAGTGGGAGATTGTTGGATAATTATGACCCATAGCATCACTATTTTGTAAAGAACATGGTGTTCTTGTACAAAATTAACTATGTGACAAAGGAAATTGCTCTTTTATCATTTGTAATTGGATTACCTGGATATATAAATGATAAAAGTCCATATGATTAGTACCAGATTAATAAGAAATGAGACAATATTAATCCACGTAAGGTTTAATCATTAAATATCCCTAGTCGTAGTATTATCGAGACTGGATATCGATAATGCGGAATAGGCTAGTATTACACTTGTGCGCGTTATGGAAGCTTAACACATAGTTCTCATATATTTGGGTATTTGTGTAGGACACAGAAATTGGCGACGCTGTTCTAGGCTCGCGGCCTAGTTGGGAGTACGGAGTAGCCCGCGGGGGACTAAACCAGAGAATAAAATGGAGTCACCACTCGGTGTGAACCGGGAAAATGATTTAAGGCCGCACTCACCCCTCGCAAGGGAAGACCTCAAACCGTTGGGTTCGGAATGGTCCCTTACTTATGCCACATGTAATGAACAGATTTGTGCAATAATTTATCTAAGTCTAAACAACATACATGTCCAAGAATGACCTAAATCTAGTTCGCATTCATAAAGATAAATCTTATGTCTAAGTTTGCATGCTTTAAAAGTAAGTCATCATAACGGCAAACATACGATATCACACAAGAATCTCATCGGCATGTTGGATTATCAAATACGAAAAATAAATAACAACCTAAACATAAACGTAGATTAAACTTTTATTGCGAAAGAAAATAACTAAATCATGCATAAAGAGACAATGTACTAACGGCTAAATCATGCTTAAAAATAAGTAACACACTAAACTAAATCATGCTTAAGAAATAAATAACATACTAAACTAAATCATGCCCGAACACAAGGTTGGATGAAACGAAACATGTGTGTCTCTCAAGTGGTACGTGGCATTGTATCCCGAGTGCAAACCGCAATACCGTCCATTCGAATTCGGCTATGAAATTTACGTCCGGGTTTCCATCCGATATACCGCAAGAGAGAACACATATTCCATTCATCCGGAAATCACATCATGCACCAATCAACAATACTCATTCGAAATAAAGTAATAAAATAACTAAAAATAAAGGATAATAAATAAAAGGGGTGCCCTCAGGTCTAACCTCTTTAGTCGTCTATCGGAAGTGCGGTGCGTGGTCGTCAGAAGGGTTGATGCTCCGCAACTTCTCCGGTTTACTGGTTCAATGTTTTCCTTCGCTGTTTCGCTGTTTGGACTGTTGTTTTTACTCCAGTTTTCAATCTATTTTTGGGCCGATTTTGGGACGGGTTTTGGTCTCGATTTTGACTGTTTTTGGTGCAGATTATTGTTCAGTTATGAGGCTGTTTTGAGGTGTGTTTTGGTCACTGTTTTAGGTTGTTTGAGGGTGTAATTTGGAGACTTTTTCTGGACTATTTTGGTCGGTTAAGGGCTGTCTTACTGTAGGCGTTTAGTGCATGAATGAAGGGCAGTATTTGGCAGTGTCTTTACGTTTGCATGAGCTGCATGCAATGGGCTTATTTGCGTGAGGTGTAGGGCTGCTTGAAGGGGTTTATTTGCGTGAGTGGATGGCTGGTATGGGGGCTTGTTACGTGAGTGGATGGCTGGTATGAGGGCTTGTTACGTGTTAGTGCTTGGGGACGTAAGGAATGATAGTTTGCGTGAAGGGTTTGGGGACGTGTTGAAGGCTGAGTTAAAGGGTAGTTTCACGGCTTAGGGTTTGTTGAAGGCGTGAAGGATGAAAGCTGATTGGTACGTGTTGATTTGTGAAGTTGTGGGGCTGCTGTGGTTTGGAGAGATATGTGGCGTGAGTGGATGGGCTTTATGCGAAGTTGAGGGTGCCTGAGTTTGTTGGCGTTGAGGGGGTTGTTACATGAGTTGGGGCTGCTGGATATAGGCTTGCATGGGTAATGGCGTTATGAAGGGGCAGTTACGTGACTGAATGGCTAGGTTTGTGAGGGGGCTCTTAGTGCTTGAGTTTGGCTAGTCAGGGGGCTAGATGTTAGGGGTATTATTGTTTATGAATGGATCAAAACTGCTTAGCTACTGCGTGAACGAGGTTAGGGGTTGTTGTTAGAGGCGTGGAGAGATGAGCGTGAGAAGGGTGGGCTATGTGTTCTAGAGATAGGGAAGGAATTTAGGGTTTTGTTTTGTTTTTTGTCCAGTTAGGGTTGGTGCTGTGGTGAGATGGTTTCACGTAAAAATCGGAGGGGGAATTAGGGTTTATGGTTTTTTTTTATAGGGGAGGGTTGCATGGGTGAGATATGGGTGGTTTATGGGTTGATTATGTGTTTTCATTGCTTTGTGTTTGTTTTGTTGGGTTGAGAGGCGTGGGTGGTGTTATGGGTGTGTATGGGTTATGCATGGGTGTTGATTTATGCTTTGTTGTTTGTGATTTGTGTGTGATTCACGTGGAGATGGTCTTTGCTTGTTTTGTTGCTTTGTCTTGCATGGGAGAGGTGTTGGACAAAATGACCCATAGCGTCACTATTTGCACAGATCATTGTGTTGTTGTAGCAAATTAACTATGTGACAAGGAAATTGCACTCTCATCATTTGTGATTAGATCACCATAGATATATAAATGAAGAGAGGTCCCTGTGATTAGTTCCTGGACTGAGAATGATATGAGACAGTATCAGTCCCCGA